>WMED01006817.1:2967-18132 GCA_019650415.1 Pipa parva
AGGATAAGCACAAAAATAACCGGGCCACGGAAAAATAAGTTTGGGAAACACTGCTCTAGAAGAATAAGGAGTCAGATAGGAATGCCAAAAAAACTATTTAAAAAATCCCAAAATGCAGCTGGAGGCATACAATATAATACTGTATAATTATGTGAAGCATTTATAACGTGTTCGCTAACATTAATCTTAATTTAACTTTACCCTGCCATTGCTGCCCAGCCAAACCATAACTGCTACAGCACCAAAGTGAAACCTTTTATATCCTTCCTACATCTTTGTAGGTATTTTAGGATGCTTATGAAAACCTAGGTTGCACATAAACTCTACTAGCTAGGCAAGCTCAACACCTAAAAGCTCATATGGTACATCCTGATCCTTATAGTCATGTAGTCATGTGCTCTGCTGAACCTGAATGTTAACCAGTGCATTATTTTATAAAGATACAATGTGGAGCTCTGACATCATTATCCTAAGACAGAGGTTCCTAGAAACCTATACTTTCTGATGGCTATATCTAAAATTATTTATTGTTAAAGATGCTATGCCCTTTCCCTGTATACTACCATATGATCATAAAACATTAAAGATGTGCTTAAGTTTCCAGTGTTTGTCTTTAGATATTTTCTGTTTTTGAAACACTTTGACAATATTGGCACTTTGACATTTAATACATTTTAGGCATGTGGTTTAAAATGATTGGCTACCCATGATATATGACTTGTCATGGCAAATTGTACACTGACCAAAATAAGGTGCTAATGTATGTCATTTATTTTATTGTGTTTAATAAACATGATTATATGGACAGAGATGCAGGGCACCAGAATTATATTTTTATGATTAGAGTATTCTATTTTGTATTAGTACTTACATTTCTAATCTCATGGAACCTGAATCATACCTTATCTAAAGGATAAATAAGGTTCACAGTATACAATTCTCCATTGGAAAAATGTGTATAATAAACATCACAGATCCCAGTACAGGTGGCTGGGGGGTGTTTGTGGAAATTAAAGGAGAATTAAGCTTGTTTTTGTCTAGGGTTCATTCTTAAGGGGTAGGAAATACTTACCGATCATCTCCATTGATCTACCACTGACTGCTGCTTTAAGATTAAACCAACGTTCTCCTGCTACAGTGCCGCAATTCTCTTCACTTTCTGCGTCTTCTGCAACATCAGTGATTTTTTTTCTGCTGCGCATGTTCAAACTGCTTCCGACCATGTGCAGAAGAAAAAAAAAACCAGCGATGTTGAAGAGTTGTCATGAATAAGAAAAGGACTGTGCTGCTGCAGCAGAAGAAAAGAACTTTGGCTCAGTCTTTAAGCAGCAGTCAAGAGGGGGAGTTATGAAGGTGATTGGAATGAATTTCTTCCTCTCCACTTGAGAATCACCCCCAGACAAAAACGAGCTTAGTTCTGCTTTAACAATTTCTAGAGGTAAGTTCCTGCCACTAAGAGATTGGTTATGCTAACAGAACATATCCCAAAAAGGTAACCATGGAAAGAAGGAAGCTGTCCTAGGGGTTAACCAATGGAAGTAAACCGTGTAATATTGTTTTTCTGTATTTGCTGAACTGAAGAGTCAGAACTAGGCTACAAGGTTTGAGTTCCCCGACTTGTGTTAAAGCTGATTTTTTTTGACAAGTTTGGCTTTGTTTTTCATTTAATAAGGTGGATACGTGAATAAACATTGCGTTTACAAGAAACCTGATATTTTCTATGCTCTTATGCTAAAGTTTGTAAATCCATATGTCTGTGTACACAGGTCTGTTGCTCTGTGCCAGCGCAGGCTTGTGTGATACTCTATTACCCGGACGGAAGGGCGTTATTTACTGGTCTCACAATCTTTGATATTGCATTTCCTTTCCTCCTGGAGAGGGTAATAGAGAAAGTGAGATACAGTTGTTATCTTCAGGAGAAATCATAAAGTGAGGTCAAGCCATCAATCACAGTTTGGTTTACATTAATCAGGATCCTCTGTACCAGTGAATGCTAACTACAGGTTACTAGACCACACTGAATGCCCCTTTTGAGATATATATGGGATCAGGGTCAGACTGGCCCACCAGAGGATCTACCAGTGGGCCCCAGCATTGGTGGGCCCAGACCTTGTAACAAAAAAACAACTTTTTCATATTTTTTAGTGCAGATGTGTCCCTAGATACCTCTAATTAACTCCTGAGCAAATGGCTCTTCTTTAATGTTCAGCATAACGGACCTGATGAAGAGAGGTTAAATCGCCCCGAAACATTGCTTGCAAAGATGGCACAATGAATGTTTTGATTTTTGGAGCATTTAGGACGTCTGATTCTTGTCTACAGCATAGCTGATTTACCATTCATTATAATAGTTCTGATGCAGAAGATAATATTGCAATTTTTGGGGATAGGCTGTGGACCCTTGCAATTGGCTTCTCTGGGGGGGGGGGGGACAATAGATGCCTGAACCCAACACTGTATGAGGACAACAAGGAAAACAATATTTTTTAATATTAAATATATGGAACTGTTTTCTGTAATAGATGAGAAGAGTGGTAATGGTAGTTCTACTAATTCACCATATTTTCTATTCCCAAGCATTGATTTACTTAACAGACTTTTATATTTTCAACAGGAAACCATTCCATTAATTGTAATTAAAACACAGTCACTGCCTCTTACTGAGAAATTGTGATGCTGTGAGAAAAACATTACGAAAACTGCTAGTAAATAAAGCAAGGCAAATAAAACTGCCCACAATCACTGCGCATTGATCTATGACTAATTAATTATTGAAAACACAGAAATATGAATTCTGGAACTTACTTTTCTCCCTGGCTATGAGAACCTTCCAGTACCCACAAATACAGCTAGAAATTCCCTGATGGCAAAAAAGGACGGTAAACAGAAAGAGAAAACAAGTAAACAAGAATCAGTTATAACTATGATTTACTTGTGCGCTCTGGATTTAGGATAATGCCCCATGGTGAGATATCTCTGCATGGTTTCACTTGATGTTCTTGACCATCCTGGACACTGATGCTGTTTCATGACCTGGTTATCCACTGGCTAAAAAATATGCCGGACGGAAACAATATTGGTAGATTCCCAGGAAAACCATTGCATCAAAAATGCATAGCAACATATACTGTATATACCTATCCTAAAAGAGGTAGATACCGTATACTTTTATGTTTTAAACACTTTTATGTTTAAAATTTATTGAAATTTAACTGAGCAACATAACTTTTTGGTTTGTAAGATTTATGCATCTGTTAATAAATCCTGCTCTTGTTTGAAGGCTCTAACTTATTTACATCTTATCAAACCTGCTAAATCTGCAGGGGGTTGAATACTACTTGTAGGCACTGTACCTTATACAGAGCATATTGATTACAGTTACCCCTTCACAGCTTATTGGCTTCTCAGTCAGCTCCTTCTTCCTGATTCACCGACTTCTACATCATCATGCTCATTGCGGGGAGCTTTCTCATTGGCCCCCACAATGAACGTGATGATTTTTAAGTCCTAAAAGACCCGAGGTGAAGCAAGGTTTGAGGAGCTGTGGCTGAAGGAAGCATCGGCTGCCAGCTAATTATAGCACAGCTCATGCTGTGACTGTAATCAATTGGCTCTGTATAAGGTAAGTGTTTTAACAGTCCTGTTTTATTTTTTTACTTTAGTTCCCCTTTAATGATGCCGCATTTCTGGAGTGTATGATTTTACATTGTTTTCTGCTAGATTTGGTTGATCTTACCTTCAGCAGGGTGATGAGCACCAAGAATGTAGGTTGATTCTTCAGCCACTTGTTTCTTGCTATGTGCCTGGTTTTTTTGATCTGATGGATGGGACCAGGGGCAGTTCTGGCCCTATGGGCGCCCTGGCCGAACCACCCCTCCGGGCCCCCCCTCGGAGTAAACTAAGTAAAATGGTTTTTTTTATGTAGGGCTGGGGAATGTGGTAAATGTATTTTGTCGCTGATAACAACAAGGAATCGATACATTTAAGCAAGTGAAATCTTAAAGGAGAACTCCAGCTTGTTTCTCCTAGGGCTGGTTCATAAGGGGGAGAGGGGAAATACTTACCAATTGGCCTTTTATGCTCCAGCATTTTCTTTTCTCTGAGTAACTTGTCAATTTCTTCTACTCATTTTACAATCCTCTTCACATCCTGTTTCTGAGGACTTAGCAAGCACAGTATCAGTTTTCTGATGTAACAGAATTGCACATAAGTAATTATAACCCTAATTAGGGCCAAATTTATTAAACTCGGAAAAACCCGATTTTTCATTTCCGAGTTTATCCAGAGAACATCTCGGCTGTTCGTGTGGTAAAAATTGCTCAATATTTTTGATCAATATTTACCGACTGAAACTTTTCAATCAAGTTTTTCGATGGAAAGGTAGCCACACTTTACATTAGTAGTATGGCTACTTTTTTATCGGAAAATCGAGATCGAAAAATTCAATCATAAAGTTCAGTAAATATCGATCGAAAATATTGAGCGATTTTTACCACACGAACAGCCGAGACATTCTCGGGATAAACTCGGAAATGCGATATCGTGCTTTTTCGAGTTTAATACATTTCACCCTAAGAAACACTCACCAGGAATGTTATTTGTGATTTAAAGTTAAATGGCCTGTATGGTTTGGTTTCATAAAACCTTGACAGACTTTCTGATTCAGTTTGTGTGTGCAGCAATTCATTTTATACATTAAATCCTGGAAAAAAATGACAACAACAAAAAATGTCACCCAGTTAATTGCTGCAAAGTTGATGAAAGGGGAAATTTCACAGATGAAGGTGCACTTTAGTAAAATACTTTATTGCCAGAAAAAGAAGAAGAGTTGGATGCTAAATATACAAAAAATAATGAAATAAGAACATTAATCTAATACAGTAAACTGAAATTCCCAAGAACTTGCATAACACTGGAGTGGATGCCTTAGCTCTGTTTATTTGACAAGAAGCAAGCTGGGAATAGATTTTAAAGACTATTTCCCCTTTTCTTCACCGATCAGTAAGCCTGTAAATATAAATTGGCCTGTAACATTAAATAAGGATGACAATCATCTCTGAGGTAAAGGGCTTGTGAGAGGCTTTTTTATAAATACCCTTTTACCTTATGTTGGCTTTAATCTCTGTCAGGGTCCTTGCTGAGTGAAGAGAAAATGACATGCAATAAGCATGTAGTTGGGGGAAATGAAAGCTGCCTGTACAAAACTTAAATGACCACAACCTTCTACCTGTCCCTTGTACTTATCTAGGAAACCACAAATCAATTCCAAACTTAAAAGAATATATCCTGGGCCCATATATCAACAGCTATATGTCAGAGAATGACTTCTAAATTAGAAAATAAGAATACAATGTTCTAGGCAACTGAACGGAATTATCCACCATCACTTGAATGTCCCATCCAAAGCCTCACTACTGGAATAACAGGTAATAGCGTAGAACATTGTCTGGTATGAAGGCTCAGAATAAAATATATATACAGTATATTGATGAAGGGAGGACAGACCTCTCGAAAGCTCATAACTAAAGTGACGGTGAGTCCAATAAAAGAGGTATCACCAAGCATTGCAATACTTGCAGGCACCTGTGGACTAACACAACCACTCTATCCTAAGAGGCCAGGACCCCTGGCTCTTCAACTTGCTGCAAATGCTATTGTTACAACCCCCCCCACACACACACACACACACACTCACACTCACACTCACACACTCACACACACACACACACACACTCACACACATTAATTTCCTCTTTCCTTTTCTTCGCTTTCTTCCTACCATTTCTCCCACTTATTATACAAACATAAAAATATGGTTTTTACCAAATGTTCAAGAAACAATTTTCAAAACAAGATGGCAGATGTAGTTCTGCAATAGGAATAACTGATATATGGAATATAATGATAATGTGCAAAGGAGTTATGATCTTAAATGAAATTCTACTTGGGAATACAAATTCCAATATGGAGACTAGTTTAGGCCAAGATCAGTAATACCAGTATAGTGACATTAGTTTACAACTGAAAATAACACTTTGCATCAACCAAAGTGGAAAAGCAATCAGTGATTTACTGGGGACACTCCCATTCTCAGCACAGTTATCCACCCAATACTTGCTATTTGGCTGCTTTATTCATGCACACAATAAACATAGCCCATTTGCTTACAATTCCAGCTACCCTTATTGAGGTATTGCCTATAAGAACAACTATTATGTAAGCTTAATTAAGCAGGTCTTCTGTATTTGGTTACCTTAGTGGGTATCTGGAGCATCTGTATGAAGAGGAGAAGCTGAATTTATTGTTTAAATGTTTTCTAATGTACCGGTAGTCATTCTTTTTTTTGCCAGCTCAGAAATAATCCCTGATACAGTTTAATTATAAAATATATTATCAGTTGCTTTTAGCACTATGCACTTTTTAAATATTCTCTCTCAGGTTGCTATGAATCTCTAATCTAACAAGCAGAATTCCACCTTATTCACCCTCATCACAACAGCCTAGTAGCGTGTAAAATTTCTCATGTGTAATTATATTTCTTACCACTGTGGGTCACTCAAGGAGAGCATATTTTATACTTATATAGTATGATCTTTGATCTATAAATGTAATGGTATGCAATATTTCATTAAAGAGTAAGTATTTTATAGAAATTGTTTTCTGTGTATTTGTATCAATTTTAAAGGCTGCTAAAGTCAAACTATTAAATTTCAATGTATTTATCTCAAAGAAAACATTTCCCAAATATTTTATTATATTAGGTTGTTTATTTAGATTACTAGTATCCAATTACCCTTTCAATTTACCAGTTGTCCCCTTAGACCAGTGGCCTGTGTAAAATCTTTGTTACAATTGTTACAAATTAGTGGTTTATAATAAGAGAACACTGAGGGGCTTAATCATAAAGCACAAATTGTAGAAGTGTATTCACGTCACTCCAGGTCACTACCCTCTAATAGTTTCAGGTTAACTCCTCCTTATCATTAAGCAGCAGATTCCCTTACAAAAGTAATGAATGGTGTTGGATGCAATTTCTTGCATAGAATGTCAAAATGAGTCAGACAGTAGGTGGTCTGCCGTCAACCTTCTAATACGCCACTTTAATCCTGGTGTAGTAAAACTGGCAAATTCGACACAGTACTCCTTTCCGAATTCGCTACTTCACCAGACTCTGATGCTTGATGAATAGACAACTTACTTGTGCGCGCAGAGTTGGTGCAAAGAACTCCGTAAGACTCGGACTATCTTAAGCCTGGAATTGCTTGGAAATGACTTGACTGTTACAAAACTGTTTGGATTTTTCATGAAATGAAATCTTTCACTATGTTTTTATTTCAGAAATCAGGCAGAAACGTTTGTAGCATTTTATTTGAAATTTTACTGTTACTCTGCTTTAGGGAAAGTTTTTCGGACAATAATAAGTACAATTAATATGAAAGTAGAGAAAGTATACTAGCAATATAGTCAAGAAAATTACAAAAAAAAGTTTCCCTTTACGATATTCATTTTAGCAAAAGTCATGACTCCCCCCCCCTTCCTCTAGGAGATACTGCACCATAAGCTTCTGCAGCTACCATAGTGGATGGAACCTCTGCTGTCCAATTTATAGAACTGGAGCAGATTCTGCCGGTCATCCATTTTCCCTTGTGTCAGGGGCTGTGTAAAAGAAACTGCAATCAACTGCAGCTCCAATAGAAGTTGAGCATTGAAATGCACACTGAGGAGTATGATATACCACTTAGGTGCTTTGGGTGTACAATGATTTACTGAGGGTGTGTGATAATCTGCAATTAACAAAATGCAAAATCCTATAAAATTTACCAACTAAACCTTACTAAAATCAGAGTCCAGTAAATTTAGTTACCTGCTTAAAAAGGCTGTAATTTAGACAAATTGGCAATAATTTACACCTGATGTGCTTGCCAAATTTAAAAAGCTGTCATCTTCCTACATAGTATATACTTTATTAGGATGGGTAGGCAGTTCTCTCCTTCAGCCAATCACAAATGGTTTCACTGTCTCTACATGTTCTGGATCTGGTACTGGGACATAGACAAGACTATTCAGAATGTGCCTGAGGTTTTAAAAGGACATGAGCAACTGTTAAAAATCAATTAACTATAGATTCCAGAATAAGAATTTTCACACCACTTTGCATGCAGAAGTAATTAGGCTATTGATCAAGCATCGAAGTGTGTCAAAGTAGTGAATATGACGAGTACTATGTCAAATTCCCCAGTTTTACTTAACCCCATCAATGTGACGATTTAAGGAGTTGAGGCAGACCTCCCACTGTCTGACCCACTACGCCGCACTCACCAAGAAACTGTGTCTGAAATGACAAGAATTCACTTCAACAGCGCAATTCTCACATTGATGAATAAACCTCTTAGGCTAAGTTCACACTGGTTTTTTTATGCACGGCGTATATACACTGTGTATAAAAACAAATGAGGCTGCACCATGTAAACCTGTGGGACTTACCTGTTGCCGGCCACACTAGCGTTTGATGTGAGCATGCACATGCTGGAACGCCAAGGGAGTGTTCACACTATATCAGGTAAGTACAACAGAAATGCACATCTAGAAATAACGCTGGACTGAAATACACTGGCGTATTTTCCAGATGTGCGTTTCAAAATACGCAGCGCATTTGCACCATGTGTGAACCTAGCCTTAAAGTATATCCCCAGCTGTGTTGATTAGAATGTTTAGTAAAGCCGCATGTGATTGAACAGACACAATACAAAAGTTTGATCAGATTTGATCAAAAGGATTTGGCAATATGAATCACTTTACAGTGTAACTAAGTGCTAACAGCAATCATTGTTCACTTTCTATACTTATGTTATGAACTTTGATTAAAGAGGGTTTAATGAACCTTTAAAGCAGAGGTCCCCAATCTTTTTTGCACCAGGGACCGGCTTTAAGCAAGACCAGTATTCCATGGCCCGGTGGGGTGGGGGTGGAGCAGGGGCGGAGCTTTGGTCATATGGGGGCGGGGTTATGGACAAGTACAAGTACATACCATGCTATGCTGGAGGGCCATGTCATTAAGACCCGCCCAATGCCCCGCCCCTTCCCGTGCAACAGGTACCATGCTGTGCTGTGGATGGCTGCGTCTCAAAGACCCGCCCGATGCCCTGCCCCATTCTGCATAATGTTCTCTGCCGGGAGCTGCTAGCTGTCACGGCTATGGCAGAGAACATTTTCAATCCACACAGAGTGCGCTCTGACCAGGCGCAGGGATGCATAGCTAGCTGTCAGCAGCGCCGCGGACCGGCCGGAAAACCCCAACAGCCCGGTCCTGGTCCGCGGACCTCTGCTTTAAAGTATATGACATAGTCAGCTTTAAAATAATTTGAAGAGATGATTTCAGTTGACAAAACAGATCTTAAAAGTCCATATAACATCAGGTTATTGCAACAGGTGGAATCATTTACTGAGTTCCACTATATGAAAGTGTAGATCAGTCTGCTACGGGAATTGTTTCTAGCAGAATCAGAGAGCTGCTTTAAAAAAAAGATTTTGCTGGTTGATTAAAAGAACAAAAATATAAGGGGTCATTTAAATCAATAAGAAACTTTATAAGCATGTTTATCCAGTCTAATCAATATGAGGGACCCAAAAGGATTTTTCAGATGGTTCATTAAAGAGGTCAAGCGCCTACACTTTTCATGTGTGCAGTCATATTCTTTATTTTTAATCCACAAGAACTTTTCTCTATCCTAAAGCAAACTGTCCTAAGCTTCAAATATGTTTATCACCTTCCTCTGTGTAAGCACCACTAGACCAGTAAATGTAAATTGTTTTGCTGCTATGAGCTACTTCCCTGTTTCCCCGAAAATAAGAACCTTGTGCAATTTTTACCTAGTTTAGAAATATAAGGAATCCCCTGAAAATAAGACCTAGCTGCAGTAAAGTCCGAGAAATATACGGTACCAGGGGCGTGTCCTGGAAAATAAGACAACCCCAGAAAATAAGACCTAATGCATCTTTAGAGAGCAAAACTTAGTATAAGATGCTGTCTTATTTTCGAGGAAACACGGTTCACCTCCGCTAGACGATTACCCCTGTTGATATATTTTCCTACAGATGTGAACATCAGGTGCTGTCTGTGAGCAAGAGTTGGTGACTACAGGTTCGTGGGGGATTCCCTGCAGAGAAGTTCTCAGGATGCACTGCAGTTAAGCTGCTTTTGCCAGCAGTTTACCCATCCTGACCTGGGCATGGAGGTATTAGTGACTGTGGATGCTGCCAAATGAAGGACTGATTTTAACAGGTTGATTTGTTTGTCGACTTGTGTGAATAGGATAACTGATGGTACAGAACAAAGGAAAGGGTCATCGACCCATCTGACAGTCACACCTGCTCTCTCTTTAATCAATCCAGTTTCACATCTTATGCAATCTCTGCCCCATCATGCTATCTCTCTCCCTCCCCCACCACCCCCCCACCCCATACTCCAGATCTCCTCTTCTCAGGAAAACTTACACTCACTGCCTGTAACTAAATTGTAACTTGTTGATGGCAACCACCCCAAGCATGTGACAGAGTGTTGTAGCCAGTGACTGACTGTCCAGTCTTCAACCAATCAAAAAACTGGTGAGCAGAAGCAGCTTTCTCCAAAATTACCCCCACCCCATGCCATTTAATTTTAGATAGAAACAACAGTAAAAGAGTGATTTTAACATTTATACATGGTCTTTACACTATAACATTATCTTAACGGTCAAAACAATATAAGCTGATGAGTTTACTTCCCCTTTAAAACTACAGATTCTCGCAGTGTTACAGTAGTTAGTGCCATGAATCCCAGTTTCCCCCCCACAGTTAAACGTCTTTAAATCCAGCCAAAGCCCTCATCACCCATGTTGTTTGCTCTGTGCTGGGAGTGGTAAACACACACATAAAAGCAAATAGAAAAAGTTCAATAAGATCAGATTTCTCCATCCTTCACCTTCAAGCCTCGGGGGGGAAAGTCTTTCTCCTGTCGCGGCTGCAGTTGCTGCAGGAATCCTTTGGCGTGACAAGGTGTGATTAGGGCACAATGAGCCGCTCAGTCTGCAGCTCCTACATGGAACCCACCGCGGGGGTCATTCACTAAGCAGCGCTGACCCGCCTGCGTCCAAGTCGCGGAAGTTTGTAGGAAATCGCAGCGTCTCAGGATGTGCGCCGCTCTCTCCTCTGCTGAGTGAAAATGAGAAGAAAATAATAATAATCTTTACAACTTCCAGTTAATGACGAACCTGAGCTTTTCTGGGAAAAACACAGAAACATGTAAAGCAGCACCAGTAAAGCCAAAGCTAAAAGCTTCCAGTGGGAGAGAAGGAGTAAGTAATTAGTAATTAGTAATTAGTAAGTCTCATTCAAGTCATCACCCTCCTGGGAGAAGCGATTCCTGACATCTGCTGCAGGAGTGAAGAAACAGTGTCTGAGCTGCTGCTCTGCAACAAAGTATCACACAGGGGGATTCCAGCAGCAGCACTCACTCATGCACACTCACTCATGCACACTCACTCATGCACACACTCATTCAGAGTGATCTGCCTGCGTTGTTTCCTCCCACATCCAATTCAATAATAGCAGACACATTTACCTCTCACTGACACCCTGAACTCTATATAAAGAGACAATCCATAGACATGGTTTACACCAGCTGCTGAAAGAGCTGTTTTAACTTTTCCCCTCCAAGTCTGTCTGCTGCTCCAGCTATCTTTTTACTTGCATCTTGAGAAGGACCTTTCCCTAAAGTGGAGGCAAGCCACAGAAAAAGGTATTTATTATTATGTGTGACTGTGAGTGAAAGTCAAGGATTGCCCCTGCTGAGCATGGCTCTTTAATTTTCCCATTCTTTGCAGGTGTTTTCTATCATTTTAACGTTTGTACCTGCAGGAGCTGCAGAATTGACTAGCTGTTATGGGAATACTATAGGTGTGCTTGGCAAGCATGATCATTGTACTAGGGAGGCTCGGACAGAAGGAGATACCATGTGTGTCCTGTATGACAGCATGGGACAGCATGGTATAGAGTTAGAGGGGACATTGGAGAAAAATGGCAGGGTTGGGGTTTTTAACAAACACCAAGTTTGTACTTTTTCTTTGTTGAAGAAGCAGAAGGAATCCAAAGTGGACCTCCTTGGTCTGTGAAGATATGAATAAACTCAGGTGCTCTGCTGTATTGTCTATAGTGATGTTGGTGCTGTCAACTGGACACTGCAAAGAGATAACGGGCTTCAGCAACCTCACAGAGAGAAAACTTATGAACTTCATTTTAAGGCTCATTAAAGAATTTAGGATGTACAGCCTGGAGGAAGAAAAAGGGGTGCAGCACTTGTCTAGCAAAGAGGACTACATCATGGATGGAAAGCAAGACTCAGACTATGGATTTTACCAAGATGAGCAAAGAGTGGGTAGGTTATAGTCCTTTATTATAATTAGCTGTGATAGGGCGTTTCTATTATAAACTCTTCTCTAATTGTTCAGTATGCTGGGAGTTGTAATGCAATCAAAGGTGCTTGAGAAGTACAGTTCTGCATGTGTCCCCCATGTATGAACCTTATAGAAAGACCTAATGAAGTGTTTCTCTGTACTGACTAAGTCAGTACAATGTGCAATTTATTTATTTTGCATTTCTCTATTAGTTCTGTTTTGTTGCATTTTTGTATTGCTAAGGATCAGTTGTTAGATAAACAATTCATAGAAACTTTTTTAGTCATTTTAATCAAAAGGGGCACCTACTTTTTCCAAATGTTATGCTGCATTCGACGATACACCAGTGTGACTTTAATTAGTACTGCCCATAGTGTGTGTCCAGCTTTGTGCATTTGTTCGTTTAACCATCTAGCTATTGGTAAAGCACAGTGATGTTAGGATAGCAGTCATGGCAAGTCATGAGAAGGAATTGGTTATTTATAGATGAATTCATTGTACTTGAAACAAAGTGGTAAATATGTTTTGTGGATTGGAATAAAAGGAGTTACTGGGAGGGTCTGTAAGGGCAGTTATCTCCTGATATTTCATTCAGCAGTTGGGAACCACATAGTTCTACATTTGAATGAATTCTCACTATTTTTATTAAACATTTTCCCATAGACTAATTGCAAGGAAAACTGCCTGCTTGATGGTTGGCTTTGTTCAAGCTGGATGAGATAATGATAATGTACAGTAACACAGTGGAGAAAGTCTTTATACAAGCACATATTCTACAGCTAAATGGTGGATACAGTATTCTCTCTGTTAGACCCATTTGCTTTTGGGAAACAGAAGACAACAGGAAAAGATTGTATGCAATTAACATTTTAGCCACTGTTAGACTACATCTCCCAGTATCCTCACAGCAGTGCAAAGGAATGGTATCATGGGAATTGAGTTTTATTTCTGAATAATTTCATCGCCCACTTGTAGAGCATCTGAAACTATTTTTGACTGTAGGGGGGCATATAAATGATTTATTTTGGCAAAAAATATAAACTTTTTTTAACTAGCTACAAAAAATTTTTTTTGGAATAAATAGCATTAAGGATTAGGATTAGGATGTTATTCACCAGCCATTTTCATTTGACATATCAAACAATTTTTGATTTTGATAAATTCTTCTATTTTGAGATTGAAATTGAAAAGAAGTGTCAAAAATATTCCCCCAGGATTGAAAAGACACACAAAAAAATATAATAAATAAGTGACTTAGGTAAAAATGTACCAGGAGAAACGGTTTTTTAAACAGATTAACTATTAATAAATATTAGGGGTCTTAAAGAAACAGTAAAATCGCCAATGACTACCTGACAATCCAACTGGTACTATTCATTTGATCTGTAATATATAACATTTACTTATTCTCTGCCTTTTTTATTTATAGTAACTTTGCTACAGTAATCCCTCTTCTCTCATCTACTTCTTTTTGTAGTGGTTCAGTTTGGAATCTGTTTGAAATTTGACAGTTAAGATTTAGAATTTCTAATATGTCATCAATTTGCAGTTGTGTATCTCAGAGAGTTGATAGCCATCTGTTCATTGCTTTTTGGGCTTTTCAGAACTTACAGTCATTCTGCTGACTAGAGATTACAACTGATCTGGCCTTGTAACACAGAAAACCAAAATAAATTGTATAGAATTGAAATATGAGTCTTTTAGCCCTCCTGCTGTGGATCTACATACAGCACCCTAACATCTATGATGTCCCTTGAATGTTCACCAATAAGTTTTCCATAGTGAAATAGAAAGCAATAAGCACTGTTCATTTTTCAGCTGTTAGCAATAGATATCTGATTTCCAGTTTACAACATAGAGGGATCCAAGCCACACACCCTCTGATCAGATTTGTAGAGGGAAATTATCTCAGTTAAGCAAGTTGTTACATAGACCACATAAAATGTAAGTTGTTGCCTGTTGAAATAAATCTTTTATTTTATTTATTTTTTTATGTTTTATTTTGAAATAATTCCAGTTTAGCAAATCCCTACCTTATTGTTATAAAGAGGCTTTACAGACCAGTGCATGGAAAAAGCCTCTCGGATGAAGAGACATAAGTACTTTATCAAATAGTAAAAAATATTTTTACAACAGTGGGCAAAATTCTTTTGCAGAAATCAGATATAAAAAGAAATCCCTGTTTCATCCGTAATGATTTCCCTTTTGATATATTTTGCTATACAACTGCAATTTTCACACATTTTCGATATTTATTTTTTATTTTCACTAAAAACATGTCTAATGGAGAAAAAATGGAGTGACAAACGGTTTTCTGAGGACATTACACCAAAGAATAGAGAATTTAATAAATCCTGCTATGATGAACACGAAACAGGTATCTGAAAAAAAAACTCGCCAATTAGAGTGAATTGTGATGAAAAAAACATAACAAAAGATGACATGTCATTCTAACATGACAAAACCAGAATGGGGAACAATGAGGACAACACGTCCTCCCTTGATAAATATGCCTCATGTATGGTGAGCCTATGGGAATGTATTCCCTGTGTCTGAGAGATTTAGAATAGAACATTTGTGAACTGCTGTTTTATTTCCAATGGATAAAATGGAAAAGAGTTGATTAGTGCAGATAATTGCTACTTTGTGAGTCGACACTCATTAGTGTAATAAGCACACTAGACCTGCTCCCTATGTGGGAAACATTGTATTGGTTTCCAACACTTTGAAGGGG
>WMED01006818.1:5527-18132 GCA_019650415.1 Pipa parva
AAAAAAAAAAAAAAAAAAAAAAAAAAAAAAAAAAAAAAAAAAAAAAAAGAAGAGGTCAGAGGACCCTGCTCTTATAATATATAACTGGAGCACATTGATATTGGTTATCTAAGTAACTAAATCTTTTTCCCATGGTATATTTAGTATAACTAAGTGGCATTTTAACCAAGAGAAAGACTTGGAATTGAGTGGGGCTAAATAATGATTGACATTATAGCTCCTCCAATCAGATCCCTGCTAAATCGTGATTTAAGTTATCTGATTGGAGGAACTTTAAAGGAGAACTAAAGTGAAAAAAAAAATAAAAAAACACAACAGTTAAAATACTTACCTTATACTGAGCTGGTTGTTTATAGTCACAGCATTAGCTGTGCTGTAATTAGCCGGCTCATGATGATTCCCTGATGCTTCTTCACAGCGCTGGCTGACTGGCAGCCAGCGCCGCAGCTCCTCCCACCCTGTAACACCTATGGTGTTACAGAACTTAAACATCATCACGTTCATTGCGGGGGGTCAATGAGAACGCTCCCCGCAATGTGCGTGATGATGGAAGAGGCCGGTGAAGCAGGGAGAAGGAGCTGCGCGCTGGCTTCTCAGTCAGCCAGTGCGCTGTGCAGGAGATGTCGGGGGAAGCATCGGGAGCTGGCTAATTACTGCATAGCTCATGCTGTGACTGTAATCAATCATCTCAGTATAAGGTAAGTATTTTAACTGTTGGGTTTTTTTTCACTTTAGGTCTCCTTTAATGTCAGTCATCCTTTTAGCCCTGCCCAACCCGACTCAGAAAAGTCAGGCTGACAGGGAAAATGACAGTGATAAACGCTGTATAAAAGGTACATTTTTTTTAACACATATATATTTTAAAAAATGTTTATTTCATTAGTAGATACTAATTTAGTATTATATTTTAAAGTGACAGGTGCACTTAAACACCACATCTCTAAATTCTTTATAGTACAAGCTGGTAATGATTTAATTCAGCCATGCACAGACAGAAAATCCAGTGCAGTCTGCATCTAAACTTTTTAATAACCAGCCCATGACATTCCTAGGGCCAATTTGGCTGTGCATTATGGATATTTTTTTAAAATATTCTTTCTTTGCTGAAGCTTGAAATTCAAACAAATCTGGTGGTTTTGTGTAACTTGAGTTATGATTTAAAAAAAAAAGAAGTCTGAGTTAGACTAAAATGCATACCTTGTGATGATTATGATCTACCAGGCCCCCAATGACATATGCCTTAGTCTCATCTAGCTCATCAAGTACCTCTGGAGAATCAGAAGTCAGATAAACTAGGTCTTCTGTCTTTATAAGGTCTTTGTAATGTTCTGACTTGATATGGATATCCTATAAGGTATTAAAGAGTTCAGCAGACTAATCTGAGGAAATGTCACAATCATTGGCTTAAAATTATTACAAAAAGTATGTAACCCCAGAGGTATAAAATAAAATGTGTAAGACAGCAATATCCAACTTGAAGCCTTCCCAATATCCAAAGCTTAAAGCTAGAGAGGGCACAAATTGCTCATTACAGTTATAATAACTCTACAGCTAGCCGACCATTTTGCTCCATTTCAATTCCCAAGCAGGCTTTTCTTGAAATATTCTATAGTCATTCAGTTACATACTTGAAGCAAAGTTTTTAAAAATTATTTCCAAGACATGGCTATAATCCCAGAATACCCTCTAAATAAAGAAAAATAATTCAAGCACTGTTACTGCAAGTAACAGCGTGAATGCTCGGCTAGACAGACAGCGCAGCTTCTGACAAATCATGGGAAATGTGTCCTGCAGTACTTCTGCCAGTAACAGAATCCCTTTTAGGGCGCGGCCCCACTATGTGATTTGGCAAATGCACCATTAAACTTCTTTGAAGAGCCCTCCCCCCATTGATTCACTGGAGAAAATATGCCCATTAGCATTTACATGTCAAACTACACAGTGACAGAAGCAGAAGTGGTCGACCGGTGGTACTTTAGGGAAGTCAACGAGGAGTGGGACTCTCAAAAGTAGTTCCATGTTGGTATTATGGTTTTTGCCACCCTATAGCATAGTTGGACCTTGCCCTTAATATGTGGGAATTGAAACAGTGTATACTGGGGAGTAGATTTTCATCTGCTGTAGTTGCATTGTACATGATATTTAATTGATCTAGTTGCATAGGCTAAAAGAATTACAGCAGGTTTTCATATATTATTTACCTTCCAGTTGATCCACCCTTTGTCGTATTCATCCATGTTACTTTTCAGCTGCCCCCCATGACTGGTCAAATATAACTTGAAAAAAGAAAAAGTTATGCTACTAAACATTGATCAAATAATTAACAATACAGAAAGCCGGGAAAAAATGACGATGATCTAAATCTAGGGAATTCATTCATTTCAGATTTAGGAGTCTGTTTATGGCAAAGCAATTCAGTAACTGAAAATTATCATTCAAAGTCAATAGTGCTAATATTTTGCCTAATTCAAAGTATACTGAAACTATTCATCGAATCTGAATTTAAAACCCCACTTCAGCATACATTTGGGTTTCCTAGGTAACACAAAGTTTCTCCCTGGCTATTAACAAGAATTCTTTACAGTTTGAATCAAACCCTACTTACTTATAATTGATAAACTATTAGTAGATAGTAATGCAGTGCAACAAATAAGTGTTGAAATCTGCACATGTATTCCCTAATTTAAATTTGTACACATACCTAAAATTAAAGACATTTTTTGAAAGCACAACTGTAACAAATTCCTGGCTCCCTCTTTTGATATATTATGAGACTGAATGCTTGAAGTCTACCACCACAATATATCAAAATAAAACTTTTGGTGTTCTATTTGGTTTAATGAAAACAAATCTATCTTCCCCATAATAAAGGAACAAGCATACAACATCACTGCTACTGTGTTTGTCATACCGCTCCAAATATTGATATTGTTTTATTTATTAAATCTCTGCTATTACCACTGCTATTTTTTATGATTGTCATTGCCACTTTATTACTGTTATTGTTATTTCTAATCTCTGATGCATATGTAATTTCACTGATATGTATGTTTGTGTACTATCCAATGACAAAAATAATCTAATTTATCTATCTATACAAGATCTTTTTCTGATGATATAATAAACCCTCTAGTCATAATTTATCACTCAAAAATAGTAATGTATACCATCCAACATATGGGGAACCAAGCACATTTTTTTTCTACATGTGACGGTATTCTTTAACATAGTAGCTGACACCCTAAAAGCTACATTCAAAATCAAATTCAGCCTTGTGCCTACCTTAGGGCTATCCATTCCACACCTGAACACAAGTTAGAGACATATTGTCATTGCTGCCAGGACACTCCTAGTGGAAAAATGAAAGCAACCCTTCCATTCCAGAGCCAAAAGAACTCACGGCTATAGCAAAAAGGATAAAAGCCAAAGAACTGATTTGCAGCCAAGTCTCATGGAGAGCTTATAACAATCTCTTCTAAATTCCCTAAGTTTTAATATGTAGTCCCCACTGTCCAAAATATTCTGTCAATGCATATTTGCCTATGTAGGAGTGGGAATAGACATAAAGCTTGTATCATAAGATGAATCATTTACAGACTTCATAGCAGCTCCCACTCTTTATACACTACATTATGTGTGCCCAAAGTATTATATGTAATGGACTGTAAATTTGTTAGGGATTATCTCCTGTTTTATATATGATATCCTTCATTCTGTACTGTAGCTCATTTCACCTGGACAGGATGGATTGCTCTGCGATTTTCTGCATAACATCTTCTAATCTGCTTGTTCAGCTTTTTAACATCCTGAATTAAAAGAGGTAAAATAGAGGATATATTAGCATCTTTGAAATTTTCTATTAAAGTATTGTAACACAAAAATAGTCCCCAGAAAGCCTTACCCGTAAAGCCATCAAGTTATCAAAACTGCAGTCTATTACTAGGCGGATCATACTAGGTTGAATCTCCCTGCGAATCCGTTTCTTATCGCTGTTATCACTACTCTGTTCTCCCTGAGCCTGCCGCTCTAGTTTCCTCTTTTTTCTCTTCTCTTTTCGCTTTTGTCTGAAGGAACGAATAAGGAAAAACAACTTAGGAATATACTAAATGTCAATTTACCTTCTAGTGGTATTACTGTAGAAAGGAACCTAAGCACACTATTGTAAATACAATGTACATTGAGATTCCTTTTCCTGTGATCCTGTCACTGCCACTGTGCCTTCTCCTTGAATGAATGGACAGTGTATGGATGGGCTATTATGATTGTAACGGTAATTCTGTGCATGTTCATCTTTATCATAGAGGTTGTGAACAAGAACAGTATCAGTGCAATCTAAGAATAGGGACAGTGGCAGCTCATTCATCAGGATGAAAGAACCCTACTGACAAGTATAAGAGCCTTCACTAAAGTAAAAAATCACTTCCTATATGTTACTTCTCCATTAAAAGGAATGCTTACTCCCATCTGCAGTTGAAATAGTTAGTTGTGGACACAGTTGAAGAAGGTTTTACCCCTAACCCTCCCAAGATGATTGTTCACTGGTAACTGATGCATAAGAAGGTCTCTGGGGTTCCAAGTGATTTACTTGTTTTAACCCCCCCAGAATTAGCCAGGGGTAGAATAAAGGCGGGAGTCTACAAGAATACCATTCATAAACTTTGATGGGGATTTATTTGTAAAGGTGCAGCAAGAAGTAGATTATTTGCAAAGAAATACACCTTTTTTGTCCCACTTCACACATGTATGTTCATTTTTTTCTTTTCTGATATAAATCACATTCACAAGAAGTCATTTCAACCAGTGCAAAAATAAAGACATTACTAATATCCTATGCCTCGAAAATCAGGGGAATTTATCAATCATACAATTGTTTACAAAGGTCTAGCAAGCCATGGCAACCAATCAGAAGTTGGCTTTCATTATTCCAGCTCCCCTATGCTAGTGAATGCTTACTGCTGATTGGTTGCTGTGGGTTAGAAGACCACTGTAAATGATTACTTCTGTTGGTTCCCTACATGTAAACTGACGAAAGGCAGGCCAAAATTAATACATTGAAATCGTTTACATTTTTACCTTTTCTTTTTTGAGTTCAATAATAAAGAATAACAAAAACAACAAAACGTATTATTTGGTAAACAGGTTTATACAATGTTACGTAAGTTTAATATTGGTGTTCGTTTGTTTCCTCCTTTGGTAATAACATGCAGTTTTGTGCTTTCCATTTCTTTCTCATTGGGCAGTGCATATACAGTATTCTCTGTGATTTATTACCTTCCTTAAAGTGGGTGCTGCATTAAGAAAATTCTTGCTGTGGCGGACACAGAAGCTTAATCTCAAAATATTATGGCGTAGTACAGAATAAATTGTGTTTCATATAAAATCTTAAATAATATACTGAGAATGACTGCATAGTAATGCCAAGTTGCGATACTAGAGGTCATTTGATTCATAATGTTTTTATCATCTTACATACTTTCTGAATTCTCTTTGGTCCTCCCATTGTTTCTGCTTTAAAAGTTTCTTCATTTGTCTCTTTGAAACTGTATCCTGAGTCTTGCCATCAGTTCTTAGAGGGCTATTACTTTGTATAGCTGTATCATCACCAGTGGTTTGTAATGCTAAAGCTTCTTCATTTATAGATTCCAATATGCACTTGGATTTCAGTTCTATTTCCGATGACATTGTTTCTGGTCAGTAAAGAGTATCTGTTCCATATAAAATAGATGTGTTTTCTCTTAGACCTGAGAAGGACACATAGAAGTGAACACACAGATGAAATATGGACAATTGATACAGCAAGTTACTTATTTTTTTTAGACATTGTGGTGTATTTTGTGCTGTTTTGCCACTAATCAATACACTGTTATCATATTGTAACAGCATGTGTTAAAGATCTATACACTGTATTGTTACAGTAACCCAGCTATATATATATATATATATATATATATATATATATATATATATATATATATATATATATATATATATATATATTTATTTATTTCTTAGTGTCCTTCAATCTAACAGCACAGTTCCCAGTATCCAAGTTACTTTGCTGAATTCCCAGTAGGCAATTTATTTTGTTGCAATACACAGTATGCCAACAGTTCACAATTAACATTACTCAGTAGCTTATTTGCATTGGTCAATGGAATTTAGATGATCACTGCTTGGTAGATATTAGCTATTATTACCCAACACACTCCATATCTAGTTGTCAATTGGTAACACTGCCCATTTTTCTTAGTAAAAGAGATGCCTTGTAAATTAATAAGTATACATTATATGAATGTGCATGTTGCCCATTGGCCAATAGCCTACAAGTTAACAATCCCTAGTAGATATTCAGCAGTAGTTCATTAGTTACACTGTGCATTGCTCAGCAGTTCAGTAATTTTACTTAATGTCCAGTACCTCTTAATACTTATTAGAAAATGAAAATCTTTATCTGTTTGGCTGTTAAAGGTTGCTGCCTTGCCCCCCCCCCCCCCCCCCCCCCCCCCCCCCCCCCCCTACACTCACTGGCGTAAATCTTAAGGGGGTAATTCTGCATAGTGCGAAGTGAGGTCCGGATCCTTCTCATCACTTCGCACACATTGTTATGCGCTCGGTGATATCCTGCACGCGGACATCAGCGAACGCTTTAAAGGGATTCCAGTCTCGGCGAGACCAAAAAAAGAGAGTCACCTCCCCGAGACTGGAATCCCTTTAAAGCGTTCTCTGATGTCTGCGTGCAGGATATCACCGAGCGCATAACAGCGTGTGTGAAGTGATGCGAAGGATCCGGACCTCACTTCGCACTATGCTGAATTACCCTCCCAAGTCTCAACAGCTCCCAAAGGTTATGTAACAAATATCATCAGAAGAAGAAAAAAAAAATCAGAGTTCCTAAATTTAAGGAAAAAATATGACCGCTCTATCCCCCTAAATGACTGTAAACTCACGGGTGCTCTGGAGTAGTGGCGTCTTGTGGGTGATGAATACTTGAAAAATCCTCCGGCACTCCAAATTGTAAAAGTAGTAAATCTTTATTGGTACTTCATAGGTACAATTTAAAATAGATAGATAAAATCAAAAAGATCAAAAACGCCTACGCGTTTCACACCCCATGGGTGCTTAATCATGGCTTAAAATCAAGATGAAAAACACTGTTTAAATACCTTATGTTTCAAGTGGGTTTCCGGTGAATACCTTAACCAAACATGCAGAATATGGATGAACAGACCGTGCACAGACTAACAGGATCGCGATGGGAGTGGCTATTCACCGGAAACCCACTTGAAACATACGGTATTTAAACAGTGTTTTTCATCTTGATTTTAAGCCATGATTAAGCACCCATGGGGTGTGAAACGCGTAGGCGTTTTTGATCTTTTTGATTTTATCTATCTATTTTAAATTGTACCTATGAAGTACCAATAAAGATTTACTACTTTTACAATTTGGAGTGCCGGAGGATTTTTCAAGTATTCCTAAATTTAAATAGCATTATGAGTAAAGTAATGCAGTTGTGAAAAACTGATTAACTTTTATCTTTAAAAATGTAGTCGCTTTTTTTTTGTGTGTATATTTGGGAAATGTAATTCCTAGCACTTATATCTGAAAACATCTAGGCCTCATGGCTAGGCTTCCAGTATAGGACAGAATTCTAGCCATTAATGCTTTGCTAAACATCCCTGGATTTCACAGCATTACAACCTAACTTTTTGATCCAAACTTGTATGAAATGAGAACCACAGAGAGGTCAGTACAGATCCATGTGTATGTTTGAGGTCATCACACCTGTTTGACAGGCTCTGCTGTGCCCTAAAACCTTTAACTACCTCCTAGTTACATTTTCCCGAATTTAGCTTGCACACATGTTATGGTGACTGGAGTCAAATATGAGACTCTCATTCAAAACCTAACATATCTCCAGTATTAAAATGGTGAGCAATGCTGAGACAGATGTATCAGCTGAAAATGGTGAGTAACCGCGATAAAATACACACTCAAGTAAGTCCCTTTGCAACACGATTAAACAAATTATTCCTACCTCTGTACCATCTGCATGACAAGCAGGAAAAAGGTTACCGTTCCAAGCCTCGCTCTAGATAAGCAGCGCTGCGATTGGCTCTGTGTAATCATGTGGTTACCTTTGGCCAGATTGGTGAATGCTGGGAAATGTATTTTTTTTTTTTTTTTTTTTTTTTTACAAATGTTAAAGGGACAGAGCATATGAACATGTTTAGGTAAGAGGTGGAAAGTTAATATGGTTTATTAATTAGATTGTAGGAAAATACTGCCAAAGGATGTGTGAGTCCATAAACAAATTATTGTTTTCAACAGTGCATCCTAGTGAGGATATAAGCACAGATCCTTAGATAAGAGAGGAACAAAGGCAAATGGCTAGGGTAAGCACAAAAATGCCTAGGAGCAACTTGCCCTGAGCCCCCTCACTAAAGGGCAAAATTTACTAAACTCAAAAAGGACGGTTTCGCCTTTTCGAGTTTATTCCCTGTAAATCTCCATGTTTGATCGGTAAATATCGATCGATATTTTTTGATCGATTTTTACCGATCTAAATGTTTCAGTCAAATTTTTCAATCAGATTTATCGATGGAAAACTAGCCATACTGTACATTAGTTCTTTGGCTAATTTTCCATTGAAAAATTCAGTCAAAACGTTTCGACTGGTAAAAATCAATCAAAAAATATTGATCGATATTTACCAACCGAATAGCGAGATTTAACTTTTCGAGTTATTGTGATAGGAGATGGAGCACTAAATTAGATCAAATAGATGATTTGCAGTTTGGGATTCTATTTAATCTTGTCTAACACTTGTAAAAATAAAAAGCCCAGATCAAGTATACCAACATTCTTCCTTAAAGAAAGAGACTATGAAAACTGCTCCATGCAAATCTGTATTTATTCAGACCTGCATTAGGTATATTTCATAAGTCTCACTCTTTTAAAGGCAGTGTTGGCATTTATAATGTGTGTGCACATGCTAAGCTATTTGATATGCATCCACACTGATTACCAAGTAGCTAAAATTGATGTTTGCTCAAGTCTACCTCTTTAACACCAAACACTTCTAAAGTCTTCATGCTGTAAGATCAATGATAAATTAGTTCAGATGTGCTTTCCAGGGCTGCAGAGATTACAGTGCAGTCTGCAACAGGAGATATTAAAGGTTCTACTGTTTGAGTTGAAGACAAACACATTTTTTTGTTTATTTATTTGACTACAATATTTGATTTCATTTATATAAAAATCTAAAATTTTAAGTCAGACTGTTTTGCTTAAGTCCCTAATCAATGCACCACTTCCCGAAGGAAATGATAGAAATGTGGAGCTGTAACCAAAATCACTAGTCTTATAGGGCTTATTCAGCAAACTCTTTTCCTAAGGTCAAACAAGGTCCCAAAATGTGACATCTGTCTTATACCCAGCCTTAGTTTTAAAGTATACCACATCTAAGATTCAGATTCAGGATTGCTTATGGCAGAGGTTCTCAACCTAGTTGAGACCACGACCTCCCTGGGTTGATGTCACATGTGACATTTTGGCCCGACGTCATTGCCTCACGTGTCATGTGATAATGTTCAGGCGAAAGATCATCACGTACGTGTGTCACGTGATGACGTTTGGGCCCAACGTCACCACGCAGGAACCCTTATATAAAGGAACCTGCGGTCTCTTCCGGGTTCACATCGTGTTCGCGGCCCCTGTGAGAGCGTTGTTCGACCCCCAAAGGGGTCGCGACCCACAGGTTGACAACCGCTGGCTTGTGGCTTTTTAGTTTGTTTGTTTGTTTTTTTATTGATCTGTAAAACGTTTCCATTATGTGGCCCAGTTTTCATAATAACTACAAAATTCTTCACTTCCTCCTTACCTGAAAAATTTGCAGAGGGGCAGGTAATTACAGCTGTATTGCAAAACATGTCTACTTTGATTTCAGCACAGACCAGTACATTGCACTATCCATAGTTCTCTTTCTTTACAGGGAAATGAAGTTGATATGTATGCATTCTACACACAAACAGCAGATGGCACTGCAAATCAAAGAATACTGAATCTCTGTCTTCAAAGAGGTATAAAAACAAATTCATTTGTCTTCCCCTGCCCCAAAAATCTTGAACATTCTCCTTATCTACTAATATTAAGCAGCGCCACCCCCCCAACAGTGACATAACTGTTACTGGTCATTTAAATAAATGTTATCTTCAATTGTATTACCATCTCTGATTTCATAGGTTGCTGTTTGAAATAACAGGTTCATATTTCTTAAAGAAATTGTTGAGCAGCCTCTCAAACTATATAGAATGTGTATGTAATATAGAAGTGCTCTAGTACAGTGATGCCCAACCTTTTTTGGCCTGGGGGCCATATATATTTGCGACGCGTGTCATGGGCCACTTCAAAGTCACGACTTGTAAAGTTGCGACCGCAACAAATTTTAAAGTTACAACTCGACAATTTTCCATAGTAAAGTCGTAGCTGCGGCAATATTCTCAATATAAAGACACGACTGCGACAGTAACAGTCTATTGCGACTGTCTTTCGCTGGCGAATTCACGCTTATACGTATCAATTTGGACTTCAGAATTTGGGCCGCGGATCGAATAGCACCACGTTGCAGGCCGTAGGTTGGGCATCACTGCTCTAGTAGAACTTTGAACTCTTGAAACTGGAAATGATAACTGGTCCTCTCACCATGGCTGAACATTTAAGAAACTGCCAGCTCAACCATTTGTTCTTTACTAAGCATATACCTATATAGACTAGTACGGGGCAATTTGATTTCTACACAGCCTCTTATGAGTTTCCATATTCTTCCTGATATTTTCTCCAAACCTTTACTTACGTTACAGTATTCCAGGAAAATCCCACTTTTTATAGCTTTGAAATTCCAGGAAAAGCCTCTGAGGCCTTGGTGTCCTGTGGAGGCAGTACAACTCTGGAAAAGAAACTTAGGTAGTGTTCAGTGAAGTGTCTTGAATGAGGGGCACTGTAGACACCTGTATGAGTTTGCTTTCCACAAGAATGTAAATTGTATTTGTGGGAATTTCTGCCCATTATGACAACACGGCATTTGTCAGGTCATAAGCTTATGATGAACAAACCTGAAAGCCGCTCAAATCTCTTTAAAGTGTAAAGCCTCTGGTAAGCAAACAGTGAAAGTTTGGGTGTTCAGGAATGTATTAAGGACCCAATGAGTACGAAAATCTCCAAAATCTCCAGCACACCAGCAGTAAAAGGATAATCCTTTTATTTAAACAAGCTTAAAAGCAGGTACAAAAATAAATTAAAATAAAGAAATGTGGCCTGAGTAAGGAGTTACACTTCTGTAGTCCTGCTTGTGGCTTTAAGCTGCATTCACTGGTGAAAAGTTATCTTGTGCTTCTGGAGTTCCTGTTACAGTTCTACAGTGATACAAGGAATCCTGCTTCTGGATTAGTTCTGCTGTTCATGTGTTGTAGTGTGCCTTGATTCACAACCAGTTTCCTGTTCCCTGTATTTGTTGGGAATTCTATAATCTGCACCTGAATCTGCCACGTGGAGAGGCTTCCCTAGGGGCCGCGACCTGTGAGCACCTCTCTGAGAAATACAAGTTACCTTGTGGGAACTGCTGGTGAATACCAGGGTGTTCATTAGACTCCATTCCCCAGCTGAAACTTGTTCCAACTTCTGCTGGTTGAGGATATAAAGTAAAGAAAAGTACATCTCATAGTGCTGTTTAATCGAGCACACTCTGGTGAGTGTACATCCAAAAGGGTGACTCACCCAATTTCAAGTGCACTTAATTGAGCACATTGACCACTCCACTTGGGCCACACTGCTTGTTTAATTTATCACAAGCACTAAGTGTTAACCCACACAATCTCATTCACATACACTGTTTATTTTTTGATAATCTGGCATGATTGTCACCTAATTCACTTTGTCACTACAGTCACTGAAGATTTATCATTACAATATCACACTAGGGGGATATTTCCCCTTTTCCTAATTTCATATTTTGCCAGCGCACCCACATCCTCCATCGTGGAAGAGTTTGGTACATGTACTGTCAGTGCCTAGCAAGGAAACTTTCTGCAGGGACTGTTTTTCTGATCCAGGGTACAAAGGAGAGAAAGCATGACCAATGTTCTGTCCAGCAAAGATTAGTATGCTATTAAAAAGCATTGTGTTAAATTACATTGTGTTAAATTACAATCATATTCAGGGAGGTTAGAGCTCCATCTACTGGTAGCACTTAATATAGTTATACATGTAAAAGTAAGACACATTGTATTATGGGTAGAGCAAAGCCCACTGGGAGCCAGGTTCAGTCTGAAGCAGGAAGTACCCCACAGCAGTTACATGTACATGCTCCTGCCTTGGTAAATTCACTACCCCTAGATAAAGTATATTAGGTTTAGGGAACTATCTCTGTTAATGCTATGTTATGCAGAACTGTTCACTTATTTATATGCAGTTATTAAGGAAATGGTAGTTGTTAGAAAGCTACGAGTTCACATGTATAGGCAGCCATTTTGGCAAATGTTTTTACCAACTGTAAAGTGTTATACTTATGTGATTTTATGCTTAATATTTATACCTGTTTGTTTGTA
>WMED01006819.1:0-18131 GCA_019650415.1 Pipa parva
GGTTACAGAGAAGTGCAACATGCAAAAAACAAAATTCATAAATTACGTTAAAAAAATTTTATATTTTTTATATTAAAACTGTCACTATTTTTAACAGAAAAAGTATGGTTTCTTGGTAAAACTATACTGTTTTTAAAAGCCCCATTTTTCCTGATTACAACGATACCACACATGTATCAAAAGACACCCTTTCTTGCCCAGGAGACACTCCTAATTGAAATGAGTGCATTACAATATTTTAGAAAAAAATCAACCAATTATGCATACCTTGCAGTTTTTCAGGATAAACTACCATTTACCTCATGAATACCCCCCACAAAGTATATATCCTCTAAAAGTACCCACCTTCAGCTATCTAGGCGTACCAAGCATATTGCTGTGGATGCAGATTTGTGGACGCAAGCCCCCTTGAAATTTGCAGATTTGAGGACAAACAGATAAAAATGCAGAGTAAAAACAGTATTTTTTTACATAATAACTTGAAACCCCCAAAAACAAACTAAATCAGAAACAGCAATTCCCAGGGCACATCAGGAGTGCCGGGGGGCCGGGGGTGCCGGTGCGTGCGCCCCCTTGCTAATTGCGCCCAGGGCAACGGCCCTCTCTGCCCATATGGAGAACCGGCCCTGCTTATAATCACAGGAGCCCTGCTAATAGCATATATCAAGCACAAATGGAAACCTTACCAGGGGAGAATCAATGTCCCTTCTATAGGTTACTTTGTGCAGAGAAAGTGGCCTTTTCTGACAATTTACCAATCCCAGACTTCCTCATGGATGAGAAGAACAACGGAACCAGAGAAAATAAATACATGAATAAAATGTTTACTGTGTGTCTCAATTCAAACTCCTTACACCACAAAATAGGTGGAGAAGTCTTAGGATTAGAGGGTTAGCTTCTAATTAGAGGATTAGCGGTTAGCGGATCAACTTGCTGATATTTTCACCGACATCTTTAACTTGTCCCTCAGTCAAAGCACTGTCCCCAATTCCCATGCTGCCAGAGAACCAAATGACTTTCCTCAGTCCCTTCCTGTACTCCCTTTTCACCTATGACTGTACCACCATTCAGAACACCAACCTCATTATCAAATTCGCTGATAACATCACTGTAATCAGACTCATCAAGGGTGATGACATAACTGTCTACATGGAAGAGGTTAACAACCTTATATCCTAGTGTGACTCCAATAAGCTCACATTGAATACAAAAAAAAACAAAGACATGATTATAGACTTTAGGAAAAGAAATGTGGAACACAAGCACACACCTGTCCTAGTCAACAATGTTGAAGTGTACAGAGTGGATACCTTTAAATTCCTTGGTGTTCACTTGTTGAACGATCTAAAGTGGTCCCTTCATTCCAGCAAGTCTATACATAAAGCCCAGCAATGGCTTTACTTTCTGAGGTGCCTCAAGAGAGCGGGTGTCTGCTCCAGGATACTTGTTGAATTCTACAGGTGCTCCATCGAAAGTATCCTCTCTTATTGCATCATGGCCTGGTTTGGCAATTGTAGCGCTTCAGAACGCCGGGCACTCCAGAGAGTAGTCAACACAGCTCAACAAATCACTGGAATTCAGCTGACTACTATTTAATGCATCTTCAGTAGCCGCTGCCTGTCCAGAGCTTTAAATATCATCAATGATGCCGATCACCCTAATCATATTCTGTTTTCCTTTCTACCCTCTGGCAAGTGTTACAGATGCCTTAATGCAAGGACTAATAGACTTAGAAAAAGCTTCTTCCCTGAGGTCATTGTCAAATTGAACCTCTCCCTGCTCCACTCATAGCCTCCTCCCCCCCCCTCCCCTTTTCCCTCCACTATTCTGCAATATCCTGGTCCTGTCCTGGATAAACAATCTGCATTGCTTGTTTTTTTTTGTATTTATTCAAAATATTGATTGCACTTTCCCCTTCTTTTCCTCTATTTATTTATTTATTCTTCTCTTATATACAAATTTATTATACTCATTGTGTTTTATAGTGTATATTTATATATGGACGCACTTTAATTTCGCTGGTATGTATACTTGTACTATTTAGTGACAATAAACTCATCTAATCTAATCTAATTTGAAGCTTTTTTTTTACTACTGTACCAGTGGTCCTAGGATACTGCCCCATGCCCCCAAATAATGCAGGGGTGGGCAGTCTAGCAATCTGTAAGGGGAAGGGGTCCTTTTCATTCCCCTCCTGCCCTGTATAGGGACAGTGCAATATGTTAGGTGGGCAAGGCCATATAGAATATCACTGTCCCTAGAGAAAGTGTCCATCAGGGTGGAGCCATTTTATATTGTACAGTAGTGTAAACAACAAGAGTCCAGGATAGAGAGGACATCTGAGGAATTACATAGAGAGTTATGAAGGATAGAGTGCTGAAACTGGGGTTCTCAGAATAAGATAATTATTTAAAATAGTTGTATAAAGATCCACAAAAAATGAGCTATTAGGAAGGAACTTAGCCTTCTAAAGTATATGAGAAGAATCAGTTTGAATTATGCAGTGATATTTTATGTTTTTCTATTGCAGACTTTTTTTTCTATTTCTGCAAATTAATGAGTCCTATAGTTTGCAGTGGCTGTGTTGAGTGTTTTTCCAGCATTATCCATGAGTATTGGAGTAGACTTTAGCAGTCCCTGGAAAAATTTCAGGATTAGGTTCTCTGGTATTGCATTAGAAACATTTAAATCAAGGAAAGTGGTGCCTCACATATGCTCACAAATAAAATAGCTGCCATGAGTTATTAAAAAGATAAAATAAATTCAATAAAGTATCAGAAACTGCAATTAGTGCCCACAGTATTGTCTCCACAATCTATGGTCTATCCCATTTTAATTTCCTAGGTAGGTCCTCATGAGGCATTTCAACTCCACTAATATATCTGGCCTTCCTTCCCCCTTTTCCTTCCCTGTTACTAAGGAGGCATACAGAGAGGAAATGTGGTGAATGAAGGATCATGGAAGACTAGGGGGCTGCCCTCATATAAATTAGGCATTCCTTATCTTAGATAGCACAAAGAAAGTTGCAGGTCACAAAGAACATTCCATGGATGCTGCTGTAAATGAAAACAATTGACAACTACAGCTACTTGATATTCTGTCTGCAGCCTTCCAAGAAGAGAGAGCAGTGGCTTCCCTGAGGTATCGAGCCTTGACATTATTTGCTGAAAGATGGCAACAAAAATGGAGTGATTCAGAAATTATTTGCAGCCTGTAACCTTGTACATTTTTCTGATTTCCACAGGGGTAGTAGTGTGGAATGAGCAACTGTGTGGATTTTATTGTGGCATGATAAGATGGGTGTGGTAACCTTTATCAAACATCTACATAACTAGCAGTCTTACAGGTGCTTTGGGAATTAGTCTTGAGGTATCTTCATTTGATCTTAAGGCTTAGTGAACATTCCAGGGCTAAATAATTTCATAGCCAATGCTCTTTCTCATTTTAAGTTTTAGGAATTCCAAGGAGACAAACTGTATTAATTTAATTATAGGACACCATTACATATGATTAGCCAGTTTGTTGATGGGTTCTTTAGCAATTAATACCAGAAGATCATATTTAATATTCTTGGTTGGTGGTTAAGCATGGTGCAGACTAGTTCAAGCAAGGAGCAGACTCCAATTCAGATAAGGAGATCGGGAGAGGGCAGCAAGGAACACAACAGCTAGAATGATGGGACCTCAATCCTCAGAAGACTAGTCTGAGTTAAAGCACTGGGAGAGTGCATCCACTTTCTTGTTCTTACTTCCTAGAATATACGTGATGATGAAGTTAAAAAGAGAGAAGAAAAGTGCCCATCTGGCTTGATGTGGGTTTAAACCTTTATGAAAATCAAAGATACTCAAAATTTTTATGGTCTGTTAGGATTACAAAGGGATATACAGAACCTTCCAAATAGTCCCTCCCACTCTGTCAATGCAAGTTTTATAGCCAAAAGTTCACAGTTACCCATATCATAGTTTCTTAAAGCAGAATTAAAAGATACGAGAGAAGTAAGCACATGGATGAAGTTTCCCAGACTGAGGATCTTCTTGAAACAAACTAGCACCAGCCCAAGTATCAGATGCATCTAATTTCAGTCTGATGTTGCTTGAGGGATAAGGATGACAGGGCACAGGAGCAGAGGAAAAGGCTTCCTTGAGAACTGAAAAAGAATATAATGCCTTAGGGTACCAATCTTCAGACTTGTCACTATTCCTGGTTAACCTTTAACAGTCCAACGTTCCCATTTTGGGAACATGTATTAAATAATAAATTAATAATGTAATAATTTATTTAATACATTTTCCCAAAATGGGAACATTGGACTGGTAAAGGTTAAAGCTATGATGGGGGCCAAAATTATGGAAAAAGATTTAATGAAATGCCTGTAATAATTGGCGAAGCCAATAAATCTTTGGATAGCCTTTAGGGTCATAGAAAGGGGCCATCACCTTATGGCTAAAACCTTGATCAGATCCATCTTGAGACTGCCAGAAGAGATAATGTAACCCAGGAATGGAACCTTGGAAACATGAAATTGACATTTCTCTATTTTTGCATATAGAGAATTCTACCTAACATGAGATAGAACTTCCCTGATATGAGAGATGTGTTCAGAAATAGATTTAGAAAAAAATCAAGATATAATCTAGGTAAGCCACCACTGTACAACTGAGTAAGTCTCTGAAAATATAATTAATAAATTCCTGGAAGACAGCGGGAGTGTTGCACAAACCAAAGGGCATTACTAGATATTCATAGTGTCCTTCATGAGTACTAAAGGCAGTCTTCCACTCGTCCCGAATACAGATCAGGTTGTAAGTTCCTTGGAGGTCAATTTTGGAAAAGATGGAGGCTTCTTTTAAAAAATCAAATAATTCAGAGGTCAATAGTAGGGGATAGGTTTTCTTAACTGTAATCTTGTTTAATCCCCTAAAATCAATACAGGGTCTAAGGCCGCCATCTTTCTTCTCCACAAAAAAGAAACCTGATTCTGTTGGGGAGGTCAAGGATCAGATGAACCCTGTCTGAAAATTTACTTTAATATAATTACTCATAGCCTCTGTTTCTGTAATGGACAATGGATACAACATTCCACAAGCAGGAAATGTACCAGGGAGAAGCTCCACCAGGCAGTCGTAGGGTCTATGAGGAGGCAGGGTATCAGCACCCTTCCTACAGAAAACATTCTGGAAATCATGATACTCCTAAGGTAAAGAGTACAGGAGTTCTGAAGAAAGTGAAACCTCAACCAGGGGTAACACAGAAGGGTTAGAGTAAAAAATCCCTTGGAAATTAGGAGACCATTCAACTACTCAACTTTGAAGCAAATCTGTTACTGTATTATGTAGCCTTAACCAAGGAAGGCCCAACACAATGGGAGTGGACGGGATTCTTATTATCAAAAAAGATATTGTTTCTGAATATGAGTTCCCCAGCACAAATTTCAGAGGTCTGGTAGAGGAGGAGACAAGTCCCTCAGACAAGGGTTTTTCATCAAGAGCCAGTACTCGTAGCAGAGGAGAGAGTGGCAAAGTCAGAAATAAATTTTCACTAGCAAATTAAATGACCATAAAATTATCAGCTGTTGTAGAATCAATACATTCCCAGGAACTGATAGAGTAACTGGAAGTTGAGATAATCACAGGCAAAAGGAGTTGGTAAAAACTTTGAGAGGTAAATGATTCTGTTTTGCCTAGGTGTTTAACCATCGATTTGCCTAGGCCCTGGAGTTTTCTGACTTCACCAAACAACTACGGACAAAATGGCTCTTTCCTTCACAATAAAGATAGAGACCGGCTGTACAATGATGGAGACATTCCTTGTCAGAGAGATGAGTTGCACAAATATCCATGGGTTTCTTTGCGTCATTAGAAGTGGAAGGAGTTACAACAGAAGAACTGAGAGAATGTACAGGAGACAACTTCTTCCTCTTCTCCACTTGTTATTCCCTCAGGCAATTATCCACCTTAATACATAAGGAGATTAGATATTCCAAAATTTTAGGAAGATTTCGGGCTATCAGTTCATCTTTTAATGGATCATAAATTTCTTGCCAGAAAACAGTCACCAGCAACTCATTGCTTCAGCCAGTCTCAGCTGCCAGGGTGCAGAACTCAATGGCATAGCATGCCACAGAACATTGAAGGGGTAATTCAGGAAAGTGCGAACTCACCTTGCGATGCTTCACATTAGCTCGCCGAGACTGGTAAGCGCTCCCTGGTCTCCTGCACTCGGAGATCAGCAACCGCTTTAAAGGTACTTCGGCAAGGTGACTCGAGTGTTCACGAGGTGAGCCGAGGTACATTTAAAGTGTACACTGATCTCCGAGTGCAGGAGGCCAGGGAGCGAATACTAGTCTCAGCAAGCTGACGCCAAGCATCGCAAGGTGACTTCGCACTTTCCTGAATTACCTCCTGAGCCTGTTTGATCTACAACAGATGATATGAGGCAGCTGTGGTCCAACCAGACACATCAAACACATGCCAAAGTGCTAAAATAAAGATAGTATAGTTACCAACCACTGGATCTTTACACTCCAAAAGGGGGAAGCCCAGACCAGGGTATCATCTGCCAACAGAGAAATAATGAACAATACTTTAGCTCTTTTGGAAGAAAAGGTAAGGAGCTCAAATTAAATCAGGCACTGGTTGATAAAACCTTTGCAGAATTTTGCATCACCCAAAAACTTTGAAGGAACTGGAATGCAAAGGTCCCCCAGATGATGACCAGACTGTGAACAGGTAGAAATGGTGTCCAACACTTAACCATCCTGCTTTGGTGGGATACATAAGCATCCATATGTCTAGGATATGCTACCAACATCTCCTCTGGCATGGTAGTTACTGCAGCCTCGGTGTGCTCCATGGCCTGATTATACTGTTAGACTGGGTCAACCAAAGATAGGGTGGAGAATGATGTTGCAGCACAGATCCACAGTGGACTTGGCTCAAGATATTCATAGGATGTGGAGTCTATGAAGCCCCCTGGTTTTCACCTTTCACCTCCTTCAAGGAGGTATAAGATTTGATGCAGAGAGCTGCCAGGTCACAGCCCCTAGGATAGCTGTCCACTGGTGGAAAGGGTTGATTGATAAAGTACTTTTCCCACATAGAGAGGTAATCAATCAGAATGATGGTGACCCTTAAACAAATTGAAAAACTTAGGATATAACTCACCTGATGCAATATTGGATGTAGACGGAGAGAGAGAAAATAGTCCACCTCTACTTCTATTTATCATGTGGTAAATAAAGGAGGGGCCTGACAGTGTGAGGTCCAACCTTCTTTTTCCTCCAATCTGGTATCTGGTGTCAATATCATCAATGAAACAGGTCATTAATAAATTGTGACTATCTGTATATGATGACGTAGTTTTTCACATAATGTGAGCATTTTTTATATTTAATACAAATGTTTGTAGGGTATCATTTATGTCAACAAAATATTTTAGCTATATCATTTTTTAAAAAATATATTTATATGATTATAAACATATATTTTGACAATACTAATTAATTAGTAGGAGATCTGTTTAGTGCCACAAAGACTCCACCACTATATAGTCATTTTTTATACAATGGTGATCTAGACTTTACAGCATAATCTAAAAATATGTTAGACATAATTTATTGAAAAAAAAAATAATCTGTAGAAGCAGCCATTGATAGTTGTTTATACTCTTTATCCAGTTTGTGCTGAAACAGTCATCATCCCCTTTCTCTTTAACCCAAGTGGTTCATGACCAGGAAAATCAGTCAAATAATTTAGGCAATGGATGGTTTTAGTAATTGTGTATGAGCAAAACTGAGTTGGCATTAATGAAGAACACTAAGCAATTTGGGCAAAAGAGGTGTCACAGACAGAGTGTGGATGGTTTCTGACTATGACTTTTCCCTGGATTTCATTTGTTTGCTGCCTGTCCTGACCTTTGCCCTGTATTTTGGCTTTGACTCTTGCTGCCTGCCCTGACATTTGGATTTTATTTGACTACTCTCTCTTCTGTATCCCCTTACACTAGTGGACAGCTTGCCTGGGGGTCACGACCTGGATGTTCCCTGTGGCGAAGCCCACATCCCCTTGTGGGGATCAATGGTGAAGACCAGGGTCTACCTTAGACTACACACCCTGGGCATAGCTTGCACAAACTCCCTATGGACCTGTACCAAAGTTTCCCACTCCTCGCAGACTCCTGTACAACCCTTACAATTCCACATGACTTTTCAGCCTACTATTGTGTGACCAACTAACCTGCAAAGACAAGAGAGTGTAGGTGATACCTTTTATTGGCTAATGGAATAGATGGTAAATGCAAGCTTTCAAAGCTCCTAAGGCCTCTTCATCAGACTAACCTGAACTATGCATACGACCGTGTCCGACGCTGTCTGATGCTCCATGAATAAGTAGAAATAAATTTGCATCTTCCTAATTGTATTGACGTGAACAGATGCGGAGTCACTATGCAATGTGAATTTGTACTTTAATAAATGACCCCCATTATATGTCTATGTGAGGGTTATTTTGGGGTCTCCAATTTTTCACCAAAATATTATTCTTTACCACCATTACATCCTGACACTTTAATATTGGAATCTAGGAATAAGGCAGACAATATTCCTAGAATGGACCTCATTAAGGATAAAGCGACAAAAGTAAATAATAAATGTGATTATAAATTAGCTTTTGTTGGTCAGTACACCACAAATTCAGCATTGTAGAGAATTCGGTTAAAAAACATTGGAACATCCTGACAGCAGACAATATTTCAGGAGACCTCCTACCTAATAAGCCTAAGTTCATTTATAAGCATAACCTCTCTGTAAAAGGGACACATTTCATCATCCAAGTAAAAATAATCTGTGATGGCCGGACTGTGTAAGGAACTACCAGTTTGGTGGCACTTACAGATGTCACAAACATAAATGTGGTTTATCCAACTATGTTGCAGGTAAAGCCATAGAGACCTCTTTCTAAAATAAGTTAAGTAGAAAATATTATATTTCCATTCTTTTGAGTCACATACTTATTTCTGACCTGTTACTTTCCTTATTCTTTTTTCATATTCTCACTTATTCCATCTCATTAATTATATCACGTTTGTACGTTTCACATTTATTTTGCTGTTCTCTTTCATTCTATTCTTTCCATGTTATAATAATTTTATCAATGACCGTTCTTTTCTTTGCCATAATTATTTAATTGTGTTCATGTTTATCTTTTCTTATTAACATATTTATTGTTATTTTATTTTGTTAGGATGTCATTTTATATTGATTATATCGATCTTTTAACATCTTTCATTTTTTTTATTACTTGGTTATGTTGTGTATGGCTTTGCTCTGTATAATGAGCCCATTGCCTCTAAATTTCAGCATGTTATGCGGAGATGCCAGTTGTATTTAGGTAGATAAGTTATCCTTCACAGCCGGGCATCTCCTTATGGCTCACTACAAGTCATGTGATTGCACATCGTGGTTTAGCTATATTGCTGGATTGCAATGCCGATCCTCATTCACTGTTGCTGAATAGAACAGCTGTGATTATTACCTCCTGAAGAAGCTGGATCCTACCAAGTGAAACGCATTGAGGATTTAAGAGAGGACTTTTTACAAGCTTTTATCTGTACTACATGCAGCTCTCTTTTTTATGTGAGTACCTATTATACATTATTAAAGTTATTTTATCATATGTACCACATCATTTTATTTGTTTATGTTACCCATATATGAAAAATCATTTGACCATCATGTGAAGTACTGTACCTATTTTGGATGTGATATAGACCAATCATATATTGAATGCACATATATCCAGTTACATCTGGTAATGATAACTACACTTGGGGGTGTGAAAAGGGAACTATAAACCTAGTTCACACTTTATCCATTCCCAAGAGATTCTGGGTGTGTGGATCACTTATCCCAACAAGTCCTGTTTGTCACACTTGTGTGGTGCAGTTCTACAAGCTGCTAGTTTACTACACTTGGAGGAATCTCCTCTTTTTTCCATTTGTTTTTGTGCTCCTGCAATATTGTCTCCACAGGGACATACCTTGTATTCTTTCAAGTGGGCACTTCAGCAGCCTATGATTCTACATTGCAGCAACATTAGTTATTTTCTCTTTTTGTACTGCCTGCTATCCTAAGAGTCAACAACAAGTGGGACACAATTGTGAAGTGGAACAAAAATTATTGGTTATTTTAAACTTTTAAAAAAAAATAAACTGAAAAGTGGGGCGTGCAATATTACTCGGCCCCTTTACTTTCAATGCAGCAAACTCACACCAAAAGTTCAGTGAGGATCTCTGAATGATCCAATGTTGTCCTAAATGACTGATGATGATGATAAATATAATCCACCTGTATGTAATCAAGTCTCCGTATAAATGCACCTGTTCTGTGATAGTCTCAGGGTTCTGTTTAAAGCGCAGAGAGCATCATGAAGACCAAGGAACACACCAGGCAGGTCCGTAATACTGTTGTGGAGAAGCCAGATTTGGATACAAAAAGATTTCCCAAACTTTAAACATTCCAAGGAGCACTGTTCAAGTGATCATATTGCAATGGAAAGAATATCAGACCACTGCAAATCTACCAAGACCCGGATGTCCCTCTAAACTTTCATCTCAAACAAGGAGAAGACTGATCAGAGATGCAGCCAAGAGGTCCATGATCACCCTGGATGAAAAATAGAGATCTACAGCTGAGGTGGGAGAGTCTGTCCATAGGACAACAATCAGTCGTACACTGCACAAATCTGGCCTTTATGGAAGAGTGAAGAAGAAAACCATTTCTCAAAGATATCCATAAAAATTCTAATTTATAGTTTGCCAAAAGCCACCTGGGAGACAAAACAAACATGTGGAAGAAGGTGCTCTCGTCAGATGAAACCAAAATTGAACTTTTTGGCCACAATGCAAAATGATATGTTTGGCGTAAAAGCAACACAGCTCATCACCCTGAACACACCATCCCCACTGTCAAACAAGGTAGTGGCAGCATCATGGTTTGGGCCTGCTTTTCTTCAGCAGGGACAGGGAAGATGGTTAAAATTGATGGGAAGATGGATGGAGCAAAATACAGGACTATTCTGGAAGAAAACCTGTTGGAGTCTGCAAAAGACTTGAGACTGGGACAGAGATTTATCTTACAAAAAGGCAATGATCCCAAACATAAAGCCAAATCTACAATGGAATGATTCACAAATAAATGTATCCAGGTGTTAGAACGGCCAAGTCAAAGTCCAGACCTGAATCCAATCGAGAATCTGTGGAAAGAGCTGAAAACTGCTGTTCACTAATGTTCTCAATCCAACCTCACTGAGATTGAGCTGTTTTCCAAGGAAAAACTGGCAAGAATTTCAGTCTCTCAATGTGCAAAACTGTTAGAGCGACTTGCAGCTGTAATCACAGCAAAAGTTTGAGCTGCAAAGTATGAACTTAAGGGGGCCGAATAATATGGCCCGCCCCACTTTTCAGTTTTTTATTTTTTAAAAAAGTTTAAAATAACCAATAAATTTCATTCCACTTCACAGTTGTGTCCTACCTGTTGATTCTTCACCAAAAAAATAAAATTTTATATCTTGTATAAGTTATATGTTTAAAGCCAGAAATGTGGCATAAAGTAGAAAAGTTTCATACTTTCGCAAGGTACTGTATATATACCGTATTTTTATATATATATATATATATATATATATATATATATATATATATATATAGCAAAAAATCCAAGCACACCTCCTTAAACAATTATATGTCCGGGTGCTGTCCCAAAAACAACCAAACAAACAAAAGCAAAAAAGTTGGCACGCACTCCTGGGTCTAAAAGTTATTTAAAACAAACATTTATTAGCTCATGATTAAAAAGATGTATGGAAACAAAAATTATTCAGTTCACGTGCCGTCCCCCCCTCTTCGGCCTTGATCATAGCCATTCAGAGACAAAAAAAGAAATGAACCAAATCCCTACCTGAAATGGTACATTTATAAAACACTCGCCCAATAGTGAAACACTGTGCGCTCATCACCAAAGGTATGCTGGATATACAAGGCAACTGTCCAATACATTGCAGTGAGCTGACTATGGACTGGAAGTGACCTCAAAACTCGTCCAAACAGCTAATCGCGTCCATAGCAACAAGCAGCAAATGGATCTCAAGCATGCTCAGAGGGTGAGACACAAAGGGCAAAATTTACTAAGGGCGGATTCAGTCCGCCCGAAGTTAATTTCTGACCGCACGTGCGGTATTTCTGATCGATTTGCGATCGCAATTCGCGATCGATTTGCGATCGCACAATTGGAATTGCGCTTGATTTGCGATCGCACGATCGCAAATCAATCGGAATACTGCATGTGCGGTAAAAATACCACATGTGCGGTTAGAAATTAACCTCAGGTGATCGTTTCGCCCTTAGTAAATTTTGCCCAAAATCTCCACCCAAATAAACAGGTGTAGAGTTAAGTGTAGAGCTAAACCCACAGAACATGTGTAAACTAACACCAAAAGTACTTGTAAAATCTTAAAGGGGCATGCATCCAAAACCAGCTTAAAGGCAAAGTTAGAAAAAAATTTTGGGAGAGGAATGCAAAAAAGCAAGAAAAATGCAAAAAACATGCAAAAAATGCAAAATAACAAGAATTTAAGGGAATAAAAGCTACTATCAGTATGTCCATAGCTCAAAAAATATTAAAAATATTTATATATGTATGTATAATAATATAAATTTAAATCTAAAAATAGTGTATAATAAGTATATAATACACTATAAACCACTTTTTAACATAATACAGACCATATTGATCTAAGGTCACTAAGGGCAAGGAAAGTATACAGAACCCACCAAAACTCCAACAATTATCTAGGTTTAAGAAAACAGGAACAATTTATGCATTTGTTTAGCCCAAACGGTGTCAAAGTCTGTAAGTGATGTATCCATTGATTCTCTAATTGTAGTAATATTCTGGCTCGATCACCTCTACTATCACTGATGGGCAGTCTATGGCCATATATTTAAATTGAAACAAATAATGTCTGTATTCAAGGAAGTGATTGGCTACTGGCTTCTTGGTAGTCCCATCTCTAAAGGTAACATTAATGGCAGACCTGTGGGCATCAATCCATGCTCACAGTGTATGTTCTGTTTTGCCAATGTAGGTTTTGACACAAGGGCATGTGACCATATAGATTACATAACAAGTGGTGCAAGTAATCCTCTGACGTCTGAACGTGTCCCCAGGTGTCATTTATCGACAAGACAAGCAGCTGCTGCAAGAAATGCTTCCCAAGCATTTCTTATATACTGTTTTATATATATATATATATATATATATATATTCTGTATTTTGTACTGTACATTGTTTTGCCCTTTTTTTTTGGGTCTCTTCCAATAAAAATCTTCTACCTAATGACCTAATGTAGTTCTTTTGAAAATCAGAAGGGAAACAAGACAAAAGCGAGTTTTTTGAATAGTTGTGTAACACAACACTGGATCCCTGACATCAACCCCCTAATTTGACACTCTGATGTGGTGAAGTCAAATGGGACAGTTCAGAATGGTATACGCTGCTGAATTCAACAGAGGAGAATCCCATTGTCATCTAGGTAGTTTTCTATAAAATACAGTGGCATAGATATGAAAGAGTGACTTCACCTTCTAAAGTGAATTTGCCATAAACCAATTCACCTATAGTGCAGTAAAATCAATTCTGCCTATTTACTAATAAGTGCATTTCCACTACAATGTGGCCAAAGGTTTCAAATTGTACCAGATGCATTGTCTAGTGTTGTCTGCTGAATAGTATTGTAGAATGTGAATTATTGTGACAAACTTTAAGGATTAGTCTCCAGCACTCCTCTATTCCAGGTACAAACCATTTTGATGGTGACTTGGAAGCCTGCTGAGGTTTTATCAATCAATTTAGAATACACTGATGTCCTCATTGTTCCCTTCTGACAGATCCAAGGTGGCATATATTTTTAATCTTTTGTCTGGAAAATGCTTAGCTTGGGCATCACCAGTTTAGGAATGAAACTTTAGTTTCCAAACTGACTAATTTTTTTAATGGTCTTCAGAGCTATTTTTGAGGAACCTAGTCATACCTCTTTGTCTTCTTTTGCTATTGTGCACTTAGGACAGTCTTCACATTCAGTTGGTGATTACACCTTTGAATTCCAGATTCTGGTCACAGAGGTTAGCTGGAATAATGAGGCCCTGGCAGCTGCATTCTGGGAGGGCTCAGCTCTTCATATTAAGAATGAGTTGGCCACCTGAGAGCTTCAATTTTCTATTGATGCCCTGATTTCCCTGACCACCAGAGTGGATATTTGTGTACAGTAATGGGTGAAAGATTGTCATAGAACTCATGGATTTCCCCAATTGTCTTTCAATTTTCAGTCTATAGTACAAGCTCTGACAAAGGAAGCCATGTAGCTAGGAGTGTTTCGATTGTCACCGCAAAAGAAAAACCATAGAATTAATCTTGGACTGTGCCTGTATTTTGGTGATCAAGGCCATTTAAGAAATTCTTGTCTTGAAAGAACAAAGTAGCAGGGAAACACCAGAGCCTAAGTGATTGTGGGGACATCATTATAGGCTATGTTGCCAGTCCCCCTGATTCTCATCTGGTATTTCGAGTGTATCTGAGTTAAAATACTCAGGAGATTATTCACTAAGGTATGAATTTGACTGTCAAATTTCCAAAAAGTGGGTTCACATAGTAAATCCATGAAAATTTCACCATTGTAAAGTTGCAACAATATTTTAATGTTAATATTGCAACTATTTTCCCATAATAAAGACGCAACTGTGACAATATTTTCATTATACAGACGTGACTGAGACAGTAGCAGTCTATTGCAACTGTCTAAATCTGGCAAATTTGCACCTATATGCAGCAATTTGGACTTTAGTGATTAACCCCATCTGTCTTTTGCCACTGAAACCTTTATAGACTCTGTTACTGGTGGGAATTTTTCAGTTTTTACTCTTGCCAAAGAACTAGGCATCTCATTTAAGAGTCTGGAGACACAACTTTGGATCACAACCATTAATGGAACTAGTATTTTGCATGGCTTAATCTGATTCAGAACATTTCAAGTTGTGTGGGTATCTTTCATGAAGAGATGATCTCTTGTTATGTTCTACTGAACATGACCTTTAGTCTTTTGTTGGGCCTTCCCTAGTTACAAAATCACTTTCCTGTTACTGACTTGTCAACTAGAGATTTGCTTATTGGAGTTTGTCCTGCTACATTAAATGTATTCTTCTTTTTCTCAGACCTTCTAGTTTGTTGTTGGGAGCATGTGTTCCTGTGAATCTAGTTTTACTAGATTTTTAGACATATTTTCTAAGGCCAAACCTGAATCGCTTCCTCTACACTGAACTTTTGATAGTTTTATAGACTTCTTGCCATATACTCTTCCTCCTCATGGCAGAATTCATCCTCTTTCCTTACCTGAGACCAAAGCTATGGAACAGTATTAAAAGGAAAATCTGTAAAAGGGTTTTATCAGGAAATTTTCCTCACCAGCTGGAGCTGGGTCTTTCTTCATCAAGAAGAAAGATGGTTGTTTCATGCCATGTTTTGATTTTTGATGCCTCAATAAAATTACTAAAAAGAATTATTTCCCACTACCCCTTATCTCTGAACTTTTTGGTCATATCAAAAGGCAACTATTTTCCTAAACTTGATTTATGTGATGCTTATAACCTCATCAGAATCCACGACCTTCAACACCTGTAATGGGCATTATACATATTTTGTAATGCATTTTGGCCTTTTGTAATGCTCCAGCTGTCTTTCAAGACTTTGCAAATTAAATCTTTTGAAACTTACTCAATATTTCTGTTTTGGTTCATTTGGAGTATACACTCATCTTCTTCAGAGATCTCTGTTCTCAGTGTAAGAATGTTTGGCAAGTTTTGCAATGGTTCCATGAAAATTCCCTTTATGCTAAATTAGAGAAATGGTCTTTTGAACAGTGTGAATTAACATTTTTTAAGGGTATATTATCTCTTCTCAAGCTTTAAGAATGAACCCTGAGAAGGTGTTGTCTATACTCAATTGGCCTGATTGCATTTCAGTACTTCTTAGTGTTCTCCATCTGCTATAATCAGTTTGTTCAGAACTGTTCCCAACTTGTTGCATATTTGACATCTGACTCGGAAAGGTGCCATTATTAAATATTGGCCTGAAGCTGTTATTAAATTCTTAGAACAACTCAAGGTCTGTTTCTCCTCTGCTCCATTCCTTTGCCACCCTTGTTTGAATAAGGAGTTCTTTTTTAAGGTTGATGCAATAAATTCTACTCCTCCTTATACGAAGCTCAACCAGATCACAAAGAACTAGGAACAAAGTTCCTACAACAAACATACTATCCAAACCCTCCAAAATTGACAAATAATGAGAGAGAACTCCTAGAAGCTAGCATCACAGTGGAAGAAGTGCAGGCAACAATCTCCAAAGCACCATCAAATAAAACCCCAGACCCAGATGGCTTCAATACCAACTATTACAAAATACTAGCACCATACATCAGCACCCACCTAGCTCAATTATACAATCAACTTCTATCCAGCAAAACCCCCCCACAAGAATTTAATACAGCCAGAACAATTTTGATCCCAAAACCCAATAAAAACCCACTCTTAACAAAATTATATAGATCAATCTCATTGCTAAACCATAATTTAAAACTCTTCTCCTCCATCCTAGCCAACCGTCTAAAACCAATCCTAAATAGAATATTAAACAGATCACAAATGGGATTCATCAAATCTCACCAATCAATTCAAAACATAAGGAAAGCCATTGCCTCCATAGTCACAACATCACAACTAAAACTCAAAAACTCAATTCTAGTATCATATGATACGGAAAAATCCTTCTACCAAGTATCCAGGTAACATCTGACCAGAATTATAAAATTCCAACATTTCGGAGAATCCTTTCTAAATTCTTAGAGTCTTATACCATAACCCAAAGTCTTTCCTCACTATCAACAATTATAATTCCACACCATTTCATCTAACACGAGGCACAAGACAAGGATGTCCCTTGTCACATCTACTATTCAACTTGGCACTAGACCCTTTTATATGCCACTTGCAGAATATTAATACCTATCAAGGCATCCAAATTGGCAACCAAGAAATCAAAATGTTAGCTTTTGTAGATGATTTACTACTTATAATAGCCAACCCCCAACAAGCAATACCCTCAATCACAGAAGCCTTCCAAACTTTCCAAAAAATATCAGGATACAAAATAAATCCAGAAAAAACCATGGCATTACCATTATAGCCCTCAGTAGTCCAAAAAATGGGAGCAAAATTTCCATATCAATGGACCAAAAAATACATCAAATATTTAGGAGTGAACCTACCCTCTAACATCACGCAATTATAACAAATAAATATTCCCCCAATAATTGACAAAATCCAAAAAGAATTATTTGCCTGGAAAAACCTACCAATATCCTTTCATGGAAGAGTACACTTAATTAAAATGATTACCTTCCCCAGACTCCTATATACAATACAAATGCTTCCAATAATAATAAAAGGAAATGATGACAGAACCTTAAAGAAAATAATACAATAATTCATGTGGAAGAATAAAAGACCAAGAATAGCCTGGCAAAAAGTAACGCAACCAAAATTGGCAGGAGGCCTTAACCTACCAGATTTTACAAACTACAATCTAGCTGCGCAATACCTACATGTAATGGATTGGATAACAGAAAATTAGGGACACTCAAATATTGCAATAGAACAAAACATGACTCCCAACATCTCTTTATCTTACATTATCCACACTAACCCAAACCAATGGAAGAACCACAACTCAGAAAACCCCCTGCACACAGTAACCTGTAAAGGCTGGCACAAACTAAGAAAACACAACAAAATAAACTCAACCTGCTCCATCTTTCTTCCCTTCCAAGCAAACCCAGAAATATCACCACATATTTGAAAACACAACCTCAATCAATGGAAAGAAGCTGGCATCAAAAATATCCACAACATCATCAATCAACAAGGGAAAATACTCCCTTTGGAAAACTTGGGGAAAATATACCCAGCAATGCCAAACAACCTATATACCGTATTTTTCGCTCTATAAGACGCAGTTTTTTTCCTCCCAA
>WMED01006820.1:969-18131 GCA_019650415.1 Pipa parva
TGTACTCCAACAAACAAGTGTGTTTTTTTCATGCATCTTATAGTGTCAAAAATTTTGACATTATAAGTCTGAGATATTAGATTCACAAATAGTACACGAGTACCAAAAGTCTATGGCTGGGAGAAATATCAAGAGTTTTACTAGATTTTGATACAGCAGGTCCATGAGGAAAATTCCTATGGGAGCTGTGATCGTTTTTTTGATCATATTTTTTACTGGCAAACTGATACATTAAGGGATATGCTGTGCTTTTTGACCAACGTGTGACAGCAGCGAAGAAGTTTAGACATTTGCCTTTACCAGCAATCTAAGGTTAAGAACTTTTTTCAGGGTTTTGATTATATTCCATGCTCTTCCCATATTTGCCAGTGTTAAATTCCTCTAAAGTCTCCAAATTTATTCTGCTGTGAAAGTGAAGCTTGTTTTTAGCAATGCACCAGGGGATAAAAAATAAATCTTACCTTTGGTACTTTTTTTTGGCAACTTAAGCATTTTGAGATTTACAGTTGTACAAAAGAAACATTGATACCAGTTGTGCTAGCATGTTCTGGAAATTTGGCATATAAATTATTTTAGCTAAATATTATTGGATTACAATAATGATAGGATATAATATGATAATATAATTTAAAATATTAAAGATAGAGGAATGTTAATATTTCTTTTTGATGTGTGTTTCAGTACCAAGATAGCTAAAGTGGAACATAAATAATATAGAGCCTAATAGTACAGATCCAGAGAAAAAGTGATTTTTTTTTTTTATCAGATTACAAAGCTGATAAAACAATGAAACTGGATAAGACAAAATCTAAACTGAAAGCAAATATTTCATTTATCTAATTTCAAGATAGCATCAGCAGTATCCAGGACATCAAACATCTAAACAACCAGTAAATTTCTAACATTAGACTAAATCATTTAAGAAAGAATCGTTGGAGTTGTAAATGTCATGCAATTGCTACCAATGATGGAGGCATTGGACTGATTATTTCTTCAAAACATTGCTAAATGTTATATGCCTAAAGTAAAATTGAGGTTTCTGAAAATCAGTAATTAAAGGCATATTCATGAAATCTGTAAAGGTGTATAAGAAAGAGGCTTAAACTGGAGGGCACAAACAGTATTATCTTCTAAATGGTATGTCAGGGTCTGTACCTCTATAAATGAAACCTTAAGGGCCAGACTACCTAAGGTACCATTTTATATCATTGTACATTGTACATAGTACCTAACTCACAGTGACCTAGATACTGAGATCTTGTAAATGTACTCAGTAGATTAGATTAGAATGCAAGTAGAGTTTTAAGAATTAACCAATGCACAATGTTTGCAATAAGATTGCTTAGTATTATATAAAATGTTCTTGGGGACTAAAAAGACAAATGATTTAAGCCAACACATTTGTGATTTGACTTCATATGATGATGTACGCAAATGCAGAAAATTGTGCTTTTAAATAGCAATTTTATGAAATAGCTCTGATCATAAAAATCAGTACAGTGATACTTAAAGGTGAAATAGGACTATTTAAAGGGGCAATAAAGCCTGCATAAAAGTGCTTTCTATTTATTGGCCACTTAGTAAAACAAGTGTTAGATTTAATTAAGAGATGTCACAGTACTCACATCCTTATTTTCAAATTAGTCAAAGGCTATGCTCACTAACTGAGCATGCTCCCCCACTCCTGAAACTAATTAAAATTCACTTTTACTTGCTTCAGGAAACTTGGTGCAAGGCAGTTCTGAGAGGCTGAAAACCTGGAGAGAAACAGCTCAGAATAAGCGTCTTAGTAATCCAAATGCTGCATATAAGTAACAAACTACACAGGGATAACAGCAGCAAGGGCTAGGATTAGCAGAGAGCCTCATCTGCAAGTGGTCGTTTTTTTCTTCCATTGCTATGACTATTATACAAAATCATTAAGTCTAAACTTTCATAGAAAACACCTTTTTTTGCAGGTTTTAGTGTTCCTTTAAAAATAGAAGCTTTGGGGATGACAATATGCCTTTAAACATGATAGATTTTCAAAGCTATATGAAGTATGTCACTAACTAGATACCTAAAATCCAAGAAAAAGAAATACCATTTTGGGACTTTTAGAAAGTACATGAGAATACATTCTCCAGATTTGGTTCACCAGCTAGGGGCACAGGGTTAGAAGGTGGTTTAAAAGTGGACCCCTGCACTAAATACATGTGTAACAACTCCACAGAAAAGATTTTCACATTAAAAGCTTTTATTTCGAAAAATAAAATACAAAAAAGTCAATATTGTAAACATACATGTTTTCATAAGATTTTAAACCTACAACTTCTTTGGACTTTTTTTTAATAAACAATTTATAACGAAATCTGTTTCATTATCGGTTCACTGGTATCCTTTTTTTGACGCTTTTGGTCTGATGATTTCAGTCATTTTTGTTTTGTGTGTGGCGCTGCAGAGCACTGCACAGCAGTGCCTGATCAATTCCGCCTGCTTCTCTTTACACAGATTTACAACAGGAATCCTAAATATGGAGCAATTTTTCAGGATAGAAATAATTAACATATCTGTGATGCCCCTTGGAAAAAAAATATATCTCAGTGTTGAGAGAATTAAAAAAAAAAAAATCTTATCTTGCTTATATCTGTGTAAAATGATGATTACTAATAAATAACGCACAACAGTGTATTCCTTAATCCACTGCCGTTTATGAAATCCAGTTTGTACAGTGAAAACTTCATTCATTTATCTAGTGTACACTACACAATAAAAGTAATAAAAATGTGTGTCAATGTGGGCCTGATCTTGTAACAAAGTCTTTTCTACAGAAATCTGTATATTTTAAGGGAACTGCACATTCTTTTCAACTGTGGATTTCAATAAAGCTATACCATATATATAAAAAAAAAAAAGATGAATAATATCTACCAAAAATTGACTGGAGCACAAAGACTGGATTTACATAACATTTAAGTTTTTAATTTTGAATTTATTACAATTTTCTTTGGGGCCCATTTCACAGCTGCCAAAAATAATACAACTTTAGAGCTTTCCAAAGGAACTGCTCTGTATTCGAGTAGTTCTAGTGCATTGGTGCTAGTGGGTAATCCTAGACTAGTAACAAACACAATAATTTCGGTCACTTTTGGTGAAATATGTGCATTTGACCATATGAAAACAAATCTACACATATGCACAATGCAGATAGTGCTCAGTCAGAGAACCAAGATCTTCAATAAGCAGGAGCAGAAACCAGTGTAAGTTCCTGATGTGTACCTGCCTTGTGTGATTATGTGCACACACACTGATTTTCATTGCAATGCAAACCTAAGCAACTGACAAGCCTCTTAGGTGTAGGAGTTAATAATTCCTGCACAGCATTTTAACAGGTACAAAGTTATGTTTTGAATGTACATTTCATTTAATTAAAAACAAAAACAGACTGATCAATACAGTACTACACCACTGCTAGGGAGATGAGTGGTATCACCCATATAGAAGTGCCTTTACTCCTACTGGTGAATCTGTGCCAACAGGAATATATGGAATGAAGTGGCAGACAGATGGAGACGGGCACATCATTCACCATTTGCAGCATGGAATTTGGCATTGTGTGTCATTACAAAAGTAGAGTCCTTTCCTGTTTCAGAGACAAAATAAAATATATTTGTTGTTATATATAAATGGAGTTTTTAATTCAAAGCATTTTAAATAATTGCTAAAATATACTGTGTTTTTGGAATCAAGACAAAAATTGCAAACACAATAAAGGAAGCAATTGAAATGCACATTAAATCAAATTAATAGTGACACAATTATGTTAAAGTGCTAACTAATACAAGAAATTGGTGAAATATCATGCTTTCCCTTATGACTATATTAACCTGCCAATGGTACAAATAAACCATCTCTACCACTACTCTCTGCACAAAGATCTGGGGACATTAAGAACAATGATAAGTGAGCCATACCCACTAATTGCAACTGGAAATTAACTTGGACAACACTGCAACATCATTAAAGTGTTTCTGTCTAGTTATCCCCTTATGATAAATGCATATTTATGTAATTATTTTGTTTTTTTAAATTTCCTATGCATTTTCTTGGTTTTATCATTATGGTTAAATGGAAATAAGAGGTGTGACATGGGGATCATATGATATACATATTTTTTAATGTCTATACCAAGCCATTCTCTAAATAATTGTCAAGTGAAAAGAATCTAACAAATGAATTTTGATATGGAATCTGTGTACTTATCATGAGTCCTGGAGTGCATTTTGCTTGTTGAAATGGGCAATTCTAGAGATTACTAATGCAGTAAACAGAGATAATAAATCTCAAAATCAGGAATAAACATTTTCTTACCTTGATGGAAAACAGCATCTCTACTCCACTGTTTCAGTCTGCAAAGCAAGAGAGACATTTCAAACACACAACTATAAAACTGGTATGTGTTGCAGTAGAATGCTGATGGTAAGTGTACTACAAATATTTCTGAGCTACAACACTTTAGCCTTGGCTGATAAAGGTTCCTTAATCAGAGGTTAATATTACTACAGTTGTTAATGGACCACATCCCACTCTAAATGAATAAGCACAAATACAAGCTTATTTTCTGTTTTATCCACATTTGTAACTTGCAGAGTTTATGAATATATTTCAGCATCTTTAATAAGTTATTACTTTAACATTTCCATTTCAGAAAGTATGTTCAGAATGTTCAGTGCACCTGAGGCTCATTAACTAAACACCAATCAGATGCGAGCAAACAGACCCCTGCAGGGTCAAAACACCTTGACTGGTATAAAATAGAAGAATTTAACTGTAAATAATAGATTTTGATAGTAACATATAATTACAGCTATCACAGCTAATGCTAGTGTCCATATATATTATGGTCTTTGATCATAATAAAGATTTCATGCCTCTTTAACAGAAATAATAAAAGTAATGTTTTATAACTTCTTAAGAAATAAGAACCTACTGCAGTTTTAGGGAAAAAAAGAAATCCATAGTGTGTACTAGTTAGACATTATTCTAAAATATCAATATGTTTTCATTATGTAACGTAATGTAACTTGCATCATTATACAGTTCAGCATGTTTTTGTGAATGGGAAGAAACTTGGCATGATTTGATAGTAAAAAAATATTTCAGCAAGTGCAGACTGGACCAACGCAGCAAGAAGCAGAAAAAGTAGTTAAATAACAAGAGCTATAAATGTAATCACAAAATATATATTTCCCTGTGGCTATTTTTAAAAATCCCTGTTGCAGGGCAGGACATGGATTTGAGAATAAGAAGAAACTTTTATTTGAAGTTTGAGCAGGCATAACTTTTTAAAATAAACTTTATAAAAGGGTCCCAATACAGTGAAAGGTCAGTATAACATACACATTTTGAAGACATGGTGTATACTTTAAATTATACATTATAAGCAGAATTTACTATACACCATTTTTATTATGAAGACAGTATTCCTCTGAGGGAATTGAAAGTACTGAAATGACTCAGCCTACCTTTAGTATATTCTCCCATTTGTTTTTAACCTGTAACTGCTTAAGGGCAGTGTCGCAAGTTGTGTTTTGACTTTAGCGTCAAAATGCATACAAAGGTGGGCCATTATATTCAATAGTGACTTTGCATAACAGCTTTTCACATAAAGGTTAAAGCACAATTCAACAACTCCAATCAATTTTGTTGTGGATAACCACTTATGCTAAAAAAAGTCACTTATTATGGGCTTACATTTTTATGTGCATTCTGATGCCAATTGATACCAGTGTCAACATGCATCTTGTATCTTAGAATTTAAATAAAAAAAAAAAGGAAAATTCTGTATAAATGCAGTTATCTAACCACTGTTTGTGCATTCTATAATTTGTTATATAAAACAAACAATGTCTGAAAGCATTGATGAAAATAATTAGTTGTCAGGGATTTGTTGAGCCTACTACCAATAATAACAGATGACTATTTACAACAAAATGACTGGTTATTGAGAATTTAATATGTTCATTTGCTTCCAAGAACAAAGAACATTTTGTCAATATCTGTGACCTTAGCAAACATTTCTTTTTTAAAGTCAAATATAATTACTGGTACTTCTTACAATTTTTTAACCTTTCTACTCCGAAGTAAAAAAACACAGTTTTAAATATTTTAACAGTTACAAAGTTTAGGTTTTTAAGGATAACTTGAAGGCTACTTTTTGAAAAATATACCTAAAGAAAAAAACAAACAAATAAAGTGTTTATCAGCACCACTGCAATAGATGAAATTTTTATTAATGAAAGTATTAGGTTTACACATGCAGCAGTTCAACAGCAGTGAGAAAAGACAGGCTTTGTATGTGAGGACAGATTCCAGAGATATAGATAGTATAAGTGAAAGTATACCTAAGATGTTCAGTATAATAAACTGAACAATATTATCAATAATAACAGTAAAATTATTTTATTTTTTAGCTATTTCATTCATGAAGTTACTAAGATCCAACTTTTAATAAATGTAGCTCTTTAGCTTTTTTTATTTGTGGTGCTTTAAAAAAACAATTAAAATTACAATAATTTAAATGAGAAACCATAAAACAATAGATCACAGCACCAATATTAAAGGGTCTTATTCTAAAGAACTTTGCCACAATAGTCCCCTATTTGAACAATAAACTAAAATATAAACCATTTTTGTTTGTTCACTCACATATTAGGTAGAGCTGCCAAAGTAATATATAATAATTAAGTGCATGTGTTTGGTATATATACCAATTTATAACATATATGCACTTGCTTTTTCTAAGGTTAGGCAATACTGGAATACAGAGCGGTGGTATTATACAAAATTATATTTATTGGTTGATATAAATGTTTGGGGGAGGAGGCCCAGAGAATTGTGCATTGAAGATAATGGGCATCTAGTTACATAACAGAATACCCAAGATGGATAGAAGTATACTTTCACTTTAAGAAAGAATCCCAGATACTGGGTTTATGAAAGCAAATTTGGAATCTACACCATACATGTTTGTCTTGCCTCAGGGATTTCCTTCCATTGTATTCTTCAGCTAGAATAAAAGAAACCAGTGTTTTTTTAATATATATGCAAAACATCATGCATTAGATTGTATTGTTAAATCTCTAACTAAATTCTGTTAAAAAAAATTCTAAATTAAGATATAATCATCAGTCTGATTTAGACACAATTCTAAACACTATCAGCACTACTCTGGTATTTGTTACATCTGTTTATATATCAGACATAATGTAAATGATATTGACTCTTTTTGTTCCTGAGTGATTTTGATGAATCAAGCAAGCAATAGTAGCCAAATTCTGGTGTAAAACTGCTAATGTGCTTGCTGCATTTGCCAAAATTACACATGAACAGGAAGTGGCTAGGATGGCCTTGCTCTCCATATCAGAAGAAATTGACAAGTTATACAGAGCAGGAGGCAGCTCTGGAGCATAAAACTAAGTATTTCCCCCTCTATTCTTGAGTATCACGCCTAGTATAAACAAGCATTTAGTTCTCCTTAAAGTAGCCTAACTAGATCATCCCTTTATAAGGCATATTTGTGAACATTAAGGGGGTTATTGACCTTATTGGCCGCCTTTATGTATATAAAAAATGGTTAACTATTGGGAATATCTGAACAGAAATCAATATAATTTTGTATTGAGATGGTGGGGCATAGTGAATCAGTCTTATTTAATTTGTGCAAAGATTAGGGGGGGTTATTCAGTAAGTCCAAATTGTTACATAAAGGTGTGAATTTGCCAGCTAAAGACGGTAGCATTAGACTGCTACTGTCACAGTCACGACTTCAATATAGGAATATTGTTGTGGTCATGAATTCAAAATTGTCACAGATCTGCAATGCGAATCTGCTGTTTGAGAATTCAACAGTCGAATTCTCACTTTAGTCAGTAACCTCCTAAATGTTGCATAGTTTTAAAGGGATGAATTGGCAATACTATACTTTTAACACTAAACATGCTGCAAGACTGATACGATAAAAACAACTAGTTTAACTGTGGAGTGCATAGCTGCATATTTAGCAGATCAGTTTGATTAATATACCACAGCTTATCAGTACAGTCCTACAGCATGGGGTTTAATATGTATTTCCTGAATGCAAAAATTGGAAATAGTAAATCATAGCCTTTTTAGAGCATAAAAAGTACCTATTCAACACGTACTAATTCAGTGGCTAAGAATAAAAAGTTAAAGTGACTCTAAAACAATATATAATCTGGGGACACAGGTCTTTAGTGGTATAAAGCTGAACCATGTCTAAGCTGATATATTATTAATCCCTATGTGTAAGGTACATTATAATAGATCTAAACATTTTTAGCATTTAGTTCTCCTTAGCATGAGCTACTGAGGGGGTTATTCACTAAGGTGAGAATTTGACTGTCGAATTCACAAACAGCGGATTCCCATAGCAAATCCACGACAATTTCCCCATTGTAAAGTCGCGACAATTTTTTTAATATTAATATTGCGACAATTTTCTCACAAAGTTGCGACTGTGACAATATTCTCATTGTAAAGATGCAAATGCAACAGTAGCAGCCTATTGCGACTGTCTTTATCTGGCGAATTCGCACCTATACGCAACAATTCAGACTTTAGTGAATAACCTGAGTGTGAGATAGAGATATCCACACAAAAACACCCACTGCAAACAAATGAATAGCCTGTTTAAATTGGTCTAAATCAGTTTCAATGTTTTCATCTTTCCCACTGAAAAAATATGGTAACTTTTCTCATGCTAATACATTATTTTAAAAAATTATCATATAAAACCCAGCATTACAAAGGCCAATGTTAACAATTTATAACAGAGATAAAGCCCAATTGTAGCTTGTAGTGTTTGTTTCAAAAGCAAACAAAAACATAACACACCTAAAGACAAAACAACTGTTCATTTGTTTGCAATTAGTGTTTTTCTCCTCTCAGTTCTTAATCCACACAAAATCTGTAAAAAATAATAAAGTTAACAAAAACTTGAACCAGTAAACTGCAGGTTGCATGAGACGACATACTCTGTAATTTTCATAATGGAAGGCTTAGAATGCTATCTCACTAAAAAGAGACCAATAATGATGGTGTTGGATATTATGATTAAGTATATCCACTAGGCCAAAAAAAGATTTTCCATGTAAAAACAAGATTATAGTTTAAGGAAATTTCATATACACTACCTGAGGTACCTCTTTCAGGAAATCTGGGAGTTGAAATTCACCTTTGTAGACCTAAAAAAAAACCAAACGAAATAAATTGTTTTTTGGGTTTTTTTTACTTTAAATATTAACAAATGTCAGTTTCCTAATCAACTCAGTGGAATGAGAGACTGAAAACAAAAAAAAGAAAAATTCACTCTGCCTACTTTAATTTTACCAGTAATGAAGGGTTGGAAAGAAATCAAAGAAATGGCTGCCCTGCATAATAAAACCTGTCCAGCACTTCCTTGCTGTAGACTCCATATTTTATCTCTGCTGGCGACTCTACAGCATCTGGTTCAGGCAGTCCCTCTGAGGTGCGCTTTCCTTTGCAGCCGCTCTCCCTGTGAAGCCCTGCTTCGAAATTTCCTAATAGAGCATAACATCATCCAGGTAGGACGCATTGATGACGTCACCCTCTCCCATGTGACTATTAGGAAATGCCGATGCAGGGCTTTACAGGGAGAGCGGATGCAGAGGAAACTCACAGGAAGTGTGTCATAAGGGTTCATGCAGATATATTTACAATTTTTAATGTAGGTTTTTAGACATTTAGACAGTCATTGTAAAAGTAGTTACCAAAACAAAGTGTGAGCGCCCCTAACCTATACACTTCTTGTATAATCTCACTGCTCAAGTAAAGTATATAATTGCTGGTTTGAATTATAATATGAAAGCAGAATACAACTGGGGGTTTGGATAAAAGTATGGATGTGTTGCAGAATATATAAAGAAAATTAGAACTTAACAGTGGTATAATGATTAGAAATAATTATTTTATTTGGCATTTAAAAAATTTTTAAAAGCATTTTATTCAGTTTCACTCAATGAAGTAGACTTCAAATCAAATTTTCAAATTATCAAACAATAATTAGATAGATAATATATTGGATGCTTCTGGGTCTATCTATCCATAACAGTAACAACCCCCCATTTTAGGCTTTGCACAGCACAACCAACTATGAAATGTACTTAATATCTTTACCATGTGTTAAACATTAGCACACTTACAAAGGACTGAGCAAGATCCTTAGAGAATGACAACTTATTTTCCAATTTAAGGAATGCATGCTCCTGTTTGGATTGCAAAGGTTTTTTTCAACCACATAGGGCCCCTTATATAGTGATTCAATTATAAAGGAATTTCCAGACCCTTAGTCTCTCTTGCTCTTAAAGGTGTGTTACATCATATATTTTACAAATACAATCATTCTTTACATACTGTATTAATGTGTAGCTTTTTTCTTTAGGGGTCTAATTTTCATGAAATTCTGTCTTTCAAATCAAATTTATCATGGTTTTCTTTCCTATGTCTTTTTTTTATTACTTACAGCAAATATGTTGCTATAGAACAGTGGTCCTCAACATTTTTATTGCCGTGACCCTTTATCCACAACCGCAACAATATTTCCATAGTAAAGTTGTGACTGCGACAATATTCCAATAATTAGATGGAAATATTGTCGCAGTTGACTTTATTACGGAAATATTGTTGGGGTCGCAACCCCCAAGTTGAGAACCACAGCTACAGAATATCTCATTATGTTCTTTACAGGATGCCCCAGTGGATATGACAAAACTTTACAAAGAAATTAGCAGATGCTGTTATTTTGGTTTATATGATTGTACCGCATATGCTACAGATAGGAATGGCAATAGTGTTTGCCTGTAACAATTCAGACTGGGTGAGGAATACACTGCACCCAGCTCGACAGAACTGGTTGCTATCTGAGTAAGACCCATTGTATTGTACATTATAATTTATGTTAATGACATGGTGATGATTTTGGCTGTACGTAGCAGTTTACAAACATTTTATTTACTTAAAAAAAAATTGGTATATACTACTATTCTATAATTGTTATATAGGACATTTTACTGTAGTAATCTGCACTTGTAGTACAATGCTAATACTTTCTTCTGTGTGAGCCAAGCTAAATTTTAAATATGTATTAAGTGACTAACTAAATGCAAGTGAACTCTGGTGCTCGTAACATTCAGATCCGTAATAAGCACTTTTTTATTTTGAAATGCAGTCTTTAAAAAGAGTTGTGTCTTATGGTCTGAATATGAGCATAGCTGACATTCCTCAGGTGCGATAACATGCATTGTTACTTCTATAACTTTCTTATTGTTGGTTTCCATTATTTTTTGACTGTTTCCTTTACCTTTTTTTCCACACCTGCCACTGGCCTTGAAAGTTTGCTATTTATCACCTTTGATTTAAGTTATATAATACTCAGAACTAGGGGTGTGTGATATTGCTGAAAAATGATATCTCGATATTTTCTGTAATTTCGTGGATAACAATAATACACAATATTTTGCATTATTTAAAAATGTGTTAAGTCTTGTATTTCAATTTAGTGAAAAAATGGATTAGCTGTGTTTGGGTTAATTCTTGGTTTGTCTGGTTCTTGCATTTTTGCTTGGTGCTGTGTGCGTCAGTGTCTGTTAGGCCTGACACGTGCACGGCCTCTATTTATGTATGTGTATAGTTGGGTCTCAGCTTTGTTAGAGCTCGTTAAAAGTGCGGCCACTCTGATATCCTGCCTCCCGGAAGTCTCTGCAGCAGCCTATTCTAAAGGCATGGAGCCGTTCGATAATGACAGCTTGCTTATTGATAACGCACCAATTACAATATTATCTTATACGATATATCTCGCACACCCCTACTCAGAACAAGTTTTGCCCAGTTCCCACTTGCCACTTCCTAAATTTTGTTGGCACTTCTACTTCCTTATAAGGGTGTTACAGCAGTTTTATAGTTACAGTGGAGCAACATCAGGTCCCTGAGCCCCAGCGCAAGTACATACTCTGCAATCCTTGCAATTACACACCAGATATGATTGCGTTCTGAGGCCATAATATTTTAAATGTTCTATTCACCATCTTTATCAATACAGGTATAATGTGGCACACTAGAAACTACCTGGTCTTTGAGTACATTCTCTAACTTCCTTCTATTTTTGTAAACTTGTAGCAATATTCCTTAAAGTTGTCCTTACACATATCAATTAATGTTTAATAAGGGTTATTAATTTCTATGTTTGGTGTTGGTGAATTGCCTGGAAATCTGAATGTGTGTATATGTTCAACCACAGACAATCAGCAACAGTTGAGCATGTCAGTGGATAAACTGATTGCCCAGCATCACAACTTTTGGTGGCTCACCATGTATGTATCAGCAAATGTGCATTGGTAGAAGGAAGGTGAAGAGAAACCTCTGCAGCTAGCAGCTGATTGATTACCTTGGCTCGTCAGTGAAGCTGATGCAAGGAATACACCACCTATTCACAAAAGTTGCTAATTTATTACATGAACACCACAATGATAAATAAATAATAAATCAGTTTAAAAGTACATTTCTTATCACTATTAATTCCTGGGCCTAGCCCTATCATGCTTTTGAGTAAAGACCTAGGCCTACAGGAGGATCCTCTGGTGTTTTTGTGGACAGTTCAACCCTGTAGAATGCAGGCACGTACACAAGTATAGACCCACAATCTAGCTTGTATCTCAGTCACAAAGCGAGGTAGAAATGCTGTGTTGGTAATGGTAAAGAAGGAGAGTGCAAAGAACTTTATGCAAGCACACTTACTATAAAAATGTATTTATTTCTGTACTTCTATGATCCACTTTTTTAAGTGCCAATATTTCCTTTCAAGGGAATCTTTAGCATGCATTCACACTATGATGACTTCATTATACAAGCATAGATTACAACTGCTAGTCACTTATCAAATATAATACTTTGCTTTAAATACACAGAACCATTTATCTTACAGTGTTCCTTTTAATCTACTTTAGGACTGCATTAATATATCTAAATGCAAAAATGCAGATAAGGACAGTTCTGAGCTCATAATGAGCTATTTCTCACACTTCACTCAAATGTTTATGTAGGAATACACAATATGTTATAATAATTCGAATTCTATTTATTTAAGTTCAGTGCCAATTTGCATGTTTGTGAAAATTAGTCACCTTGTGTTTTTAGTCCTTGTTATTTTTCATAGTTACCATAAAAAAAGGGGCAAATAAAAATGACACGATAGTGAGTAAATAATGTTCTTTCGTGAAAGGCAAGTAATTTTTAGCTTACAGAATTGTTAAGGTACAATTGCTGAAATAAATTCATTCAATCACACTATTAATATTATGCTCTCTGTGAGTATCTGTGCTTTAGAGTTCTACAGCACAAAGTGTAGTTTACATATTCATTAAATGGAAAAGAAACATTACTCTTCTGAAGAAAGCTAGATATTAACAAAACGGTTTATTTTTTCAATGAAATGATCTGGGACAGGGGTTGGCAAAGTGCGGCTCGTGAGCCACGTGGCTCTTTAGCCTCCTTGTTGTGGCTCTGAGCACACCTCTGAAGCCCCGCCCATGACCTCTGACACCTCTTCTGACTGGCTGTTGGCAGGTCATGTGGTTGGGAGAGTGCACTCCTCCCCCTTTGTGGCTCACAAAAAAATTGTCGCTGCTGGAGGAGGGAACGAATTGGCTCCCTCCTTATCTAAGTTTGCCAACCCCTGATCTGGGCTAATTTGAAATGAAAATGTGCTAAGCCTCTCTCACACTACTGCTATAATATATACATACATATATACTGATTAATGCAGCAGTTCTCAACCTTCTGGGGGTGGCGACCCCCACCGCTGACGTCACCGCGCCGCGCGTGATGACGTTTCGGCCAAACGTCATCACGTACGCGCGTCACGTTGTGACGTTTTCGGCCGACGTCACCCACAGGAACCCTTATAAGAAGGGTTCCTGCGGGCGCTTCCGGGTGCGGCAGCGGTTCTCGACACCCGCCGGGGTCGCGACCCACAGGTTGAGAACCGCTGGATTAATGTATCAGTAGATCACATTTCTTTCAGTGAGACTTTCCATTTGAATTGCACAAAAATAAATAGTAATTAAGTCCATGTTAAATAAAACCAGTTTTACATTTAAAAAGAAAAAAACAAGACTGAATATTAAAATAGGCATAATTGTATTTACTAGACTAGAAATTTGCATTTAAACCTAATACACTTTGCAATCATGCAAGTAGACGGGCAGTTACTATTGGTTACTACAGGTTTTTCTTTCAAGAAAATCCAATGTAAAATATTTCCTTATTCTTTTGTATAATTAGATGTTAAAATGATATCCTCATGCTGAGGCCTAGTAATCCATACAAACTAATCAGCAGTTACAAAATTTAAATCAATCCCCTTATTGGTTGCAATGAGTTAACAGATCCGGGCAATCTTTTTAACTTCTCTTCTCATATAACCGATACTTTCAGCTGGATGGCACAAGCAGATTTTATGTATGTATCTGTCACCTCTGCTCCTAACATCCCATCACAAATTATGAAGGCTTGTTAATCTTAAATTATACAATATACTGTACAGCAATCAATGACACTGATATAGTCTTTTTAAACACTGCACATTAGTCTATTAAAAAAACCTATTTATTAAAGATATGTATTTTTTATATAATGGCAAAGAAATAACAAATCAAAGCAAAACTTTAAAGATTAATAATCATGTATGGGAATTGATTCATTAAAGTGCACCTGTCATCACTATTTGGTATCTTAATTTACCCTTTGGGGACACTAGGTACCCCTACAGCGATCAACTCAAAGGAACTCATTGTCGAATGGGAGAATTCACCTCTCTACAATTCAAGTGACATCACCAAAATAGACATGAATTCACTTCTCACTATTGACTAAGCAGAGATCATTGTCACATGCATAGTGAGGCATAGTCAAAAGGATAGAAGTAGGTTGAGAAGTCATGCAGAGTGAAGGGCAGTGATGTCAGTCTCATTAAATCCCACTAACTGTATTCTGTGAATGTTGTATTACTATGTCACCTTTTCCTTAAGTCATGTTGTCACTTAGTCGCAGTTGGCTTTGTCACTTTTGAATGAATAATCGCCTTAGGCAACACTGGAGCCCAACCATCAACCCCCTTATTTGATAGTTTGATTTGGCAAAGTTAAACAGGTGAATTTGGAGCAGTTCACTAAGTCGCATTCGCTCCTTCGACACACTCCGCATCTTAGTCAATAGTTCCTGTGCACACACAGATAAAGAGATGCAAAGAGCTCCATAAATTCGCAACTATCATAGATGCCAGAAATAGTCGTTTATTCACCACATCAATAAATGAACATGGGGAAGTGGCGAATAGATGTGAATTCAGACCTCTATGCGACTATTTGGACTTTTGACAATGAGGCCAAAACCTGCCATTTAAACAAAATTGGACCTTCTTTCCTAAAGCATATAAAGCAGTAATTATAAGCAGAGAAAGACTTTTGTTTCATTTTGTCAGAAAAGTCTACCATGATTTACAAGATCAGAGGCTTATTGAAAACGCTATTATACCAATTATGGTAAATATAAACATGCCCCTTATAGTCTTAATTCCTTCTTTCCTTAAAAAAAAGTCTTAAAAACATATCTTTGCTACAAAATTCAACAGCCACAAGACATCTTTTAAACATACCACACTAATGTATTATACTTAAGGGAACAGTTCAGCCTCCAAAATTTATTTGCATGTCTGTTGTTTATGGTTAAATGATTTTGCATTGTGTTTTATTCACTTATTTCCATCTCTTTTCCATTTGTAACCTCCTTTTTGGAAGCTCCTTCTCTCTATTACCTACTTCCTCAGCAATTCAGTTTGGAATCTCATGCCAGGGATTTGAATGACAGGCTTAAGAATTCTGAATAACCAATCAGAATCCTGTAGTTTCACAACCTCACAGAGCTGCTATCCAGTATGTTTATTTCAGAATTCTTAAGCCTGTGGGATCAAGTCAGTGGCATAAGATTTCATACTGATCAGGCGAAGAGCAAGTAGTCTAGAGAGGAGTTTCTGTAAGAAAGTGCTTATAACAACAAAAGACAATGAAAATAAGTATATATATTTTACAAAAATTAATTTAATAATTACATGCCAAAAACTGTTGGAAGCTGGACTGCTCTTATAATATTAAGTTCAAATGAATTAGTTATATAAATCCCTACATTACACACTGTACAGATTTACATTTAAAGCTCAAACTTTTTCCATGAACACATAGTAAAAATGAATGAACACTTACACGTCTTGTGTTGTCAAGGACTTTTTGATCTGGCTTTCCGTAATTGGGTGGGTTAGCATATGGATCATAACCTAGTTTAGCCAACATTGGTGCAATAATCGGCATATCTCTTAGAACATCTGCTGGAATTTTTCCGACCCATTTTGACAAAGCCTCCACATTTACTGGCTTGATCACTTGATCAGTGGATCGTTCAACCCTACGAAGAAAAATGTGGTAACCTTTTATAATTATGAGCATTTCAGAAAACTAAACTATATTTGAGAATGAAACTCCCAAATACGTTACCAAAATAACACTGGAGTCATCTCAGGCGAAGCAAAAAAAGATTTATTGCTTGTTAAAGTGCAACTGTCACCTCAAAACTCTAACATTAATGTAGGTTGAACTAATTAAATAAATGTTTTTGTAAATATATATGCATTTTTTAAAAACGTACCTTTAAACAGCATTTCTCTCTTTCATCTTCTCTGTCAGCCTGCCTTTTTTTCCCTGAGGGCGGGTGGTCGGGGCTAAATTATTGACATTATAGCTCATCCAATCAGATCCCTGCTCGATTGTGATTTAAGGAATATGATTGGAGGAGCTATAATGTCAATTATTATTTAGCCCCTCCCACCTGACACAAGAAAGAAAAGGCAGGCGACAGGGAAGATGACAGAGAGAAATGCTGTTTAAAGGTACATTTTTTTAAAAATACATATATATTTACAAAAATGTTTATTTCATTAGTACAACCTAAATTAGCATAAGTTTTGAGGTGACAGATACATTTTAACAAGGATAATACACACCAGTCCTACAGAAAGGCCATGCAATTCTAAAAAC
>WMED01006821.1:0-18131 GCA_019650415.1 Pipa parva
AATTAATAAAAGCTTTTGCTTTTAACTCTTTGGGAGTGCCGGATGCTACTTTTTGTTGGAGAATAAAACAGGCTTGCTTCTCTTGTAAAGTAGAGGACCACTCTTGGTTTATTTTAAGTTCTGAGCTTTGAATGTTAAGATTAGCTGGAGTCTTGCTTCCCGGGAGATTTTTAGTTAGTAAATCCCACTTTAAGTCAAGCAATAAACATTAACATACCTGGGAACTTTTCTTGGCCCTTTACCTGGAGGATGGGTGTCCTTGGTATACAGTCTATATAGGTCTTAGTGAAGTGTACTGCATTATAACACTAGGTGCTTGCCTGGAGACATTTGTATTATAGTGTAATCTGCATTCACCCCAAAAATGTGTGTTTAGATTAAAAATATTTCTAATGGAATATTACTGCCTTATTGGCTCTGCCAAGGAACCTACTTTTTATTTGCATTGGATGTCCAGTGTTACTTTTGTAGGTTCCGAATCTACTAAGACTACAATTCCTCTTCCTATTTTACTTTTGTTATAGCTGTCTATGCATCAGTAAATGTCTTACTGGTGTCTAATTTACTTTGCCACAAAAACATTCAACATTCAGGACAATTTAGATCACCAAATATTCTTACTGTTGATGTTAACAAGAAGCTGCTTGGTCTGGTGAGCTGTGGAACAGATGTTCCAGCTATTGCCATGGCAACTGATTGACTAATCATGCTTCCTCCTTCACCGTCATGTTCTTCAGCTATGTTACAATTTGGCCTCCCTCGTTGATTGTGACTTTCTATTGAGAAGATTAAAAAAAGATATTATGATCTCTAAATTTTCCATTTTTAAACAGCCCTATGCCACATCGATATATTATTTTTTTATAATGAAATCATTCCTCTCTGTTAATCAAACTGAAAACGTTACACTTTATTCTACTTTTAGATTTTTATAAACAAGTCAATCACTTCCTATCTACATATATCTTTAAATTTTAGATAAATAAAAGTGTAGTTTCCAAAGAATTTCAGTAAACCGAAGCAAAAAATTATAAAGAAGCGAGAGCAGCATGTAAAATCAGTTGCAAAATAAGATTTTGCATACGTCGGTAAAAAACAGGCTACATTTACACAAGCAACTCCTGGGCTTAGAAGGAAGACTCAGAACTAACGTGATCGGTCAGTGACCTTAAAAATACAAATAGTACCTGTAAAATCATAAAGCTGGGGAACGGTTTCCATGACAATGCCAATCAAAGGGAGATACAGCATGGCCACTCGGGCCTTTACCTCTGGATCAGCATACCGAGGATCGGAGTCGTGAGTAGACAGTAAGTTGTGTACCATATTAATGACCTTCTTATGCAATACAAACAATCTGTGAAAAGAGAGTTGAGTAACTGTAGTCAGTTATCTGCTGAGCAAACACTACTGTCTAGCTATGCCGCTAAATTCATCTGAATAAAATGGAAACTCTGAGGACTCTATGGAATGTCTAAAGTAACAGAAATTTTAATACACAGTTTAAAAAAAGGAGAAAAAGATAAATAAACGTGTGACATTCTTTTTAAAGAATAAACTACTCATTTTTGCTCGAACACTAGTGCAAGCATGTGACACATAGGTTATTTGCAATCATCCCCTTCACACTTGTCCCACTAAGGTTAAGGCCCCACCAGGCATTTTTTTGCAGTAAGCCTGCATGTGGTCAAACCTGAGACTGAATTGCAATACCCTCTATTGGTAATTGCCTGGCCTGTACATATTACTGTGTCTTACTAATCCAGCAGTTGCTTAAACAAAAATATTATCTCTGCAGCCTAAGCTACAACCCAACTTCAATCCACAAATAATTAAAGGAGCACTATAGCCTGAAATACATCTTGTAACAATGCACCTTATGTATAGAGCTTACTATGCCAGTTTAGGAGGATCCAGCCCTTGAACTTGAATCTTAAGTTGGAGAAGGCAGGGCTAAAATGACAATTGGCATTATAGCTCCTCCAATCAGATCTCTACTAGATTGCGATTTACGGGATCTGATTGAAGGAGCTATAATGTCAATCATCATTTTAGCACCACCCCCTCAAACTTGAGATTCAAGTTGGGCATTGGAGCAGAAAAGAAGGAGGGAGTTTGCCTGTATTACTGCAGCCTTAGCTAGGTGCTTTTAGCATTCAGCTAAGACTTCTCCCTGCTTCTTAAAAACAGGCTTTTTAAGTGGACCTGACAGGTCAACTTTAACAACAAAACACAAATGAAATAGGCTGAACAGATCACCCCTTTTAGGCACATTGTTGTAAGATCAAGGGGTTACTGACTAAAGTGAGAATTTGACTGTCAGAGTGAATTCTCATCACTTTGGGTGGCTACTCCCCAATTCTCTACTCCTTATTGACTAAACAGTGGATTCCCATAGCAAATCCACAACTGCCTCAGAATTCCCTTAGTAAAGTCATGATCACATCAGTAGCAGTCTATTGTGTAGTGTTCAACCATCGTTAGCTGGTAAATTTTCCACACTGCCGAGATTGCTCAATACGGGGAAGTGGCAAATTCACACCTTTACAAGACAATTTGAACTTTAGTCAATAACCCCCCAAATCTTTATGAGGCTTTCGTTCTCCTTTAATCAACAGGCAGTATCTTGCCTTAAAAGGACAGTAACACAAAAAGGCAAAAATACCGCAAATGCATTTGTAGTTACTATATATTCAAATCTGTGCTCCCAAAAATTCTACATTGTGTCTATAAAATATAATATTTAGCATTTAGAGCCAGTGTCACTGCCTTCTGGAGAAAGGACACTAGAAAAAAACTGACTTCTTCTGCTCTGTGCATGGGGTAAAGCCAATAGGGGAGGAGTCCAATCATTTTCACTCTAGTGTCCTGCCTCCAGTGGGAGGTAACTTTACCCATGGTCCTGTGTCCCCCAAGAGTCCTAAGAGAAAATATAATATTTAGCATTTTAGTTTTAGAAATTGGTCATTTCAGGCATACTTCCTGAATATATATAAGATCTACAACATCATGGAAAACAACAGGTCTATTTGAGATATGTTTAATAACATAGGTGCTTTGAGTAAAGCTAAACAGACAGAAGGCAATAACATTAATGAGTCATTTGGTATATTTAGTGAATTTAGCATTATTTTATTGTAGCAAAGAGGAAACATGCTATATGGTCTATCCACCCAGAATGTGTAATTCATAGTAACCATACAGTTTAGGATGTTATATTTAAGTTTCGCAGTGCTATAGTCTATTATTGGGAGGAGGCAAGGCATGAAACCTAAAGAGATGGAACACAGGGAAATAAGGAGCAGGTAATGGGTACCCGTATGACTGCCACAGTCATACTATTAATTATTAATGGTAGTGATGTGGTGTATAGCAAGCAGTCTGCGGAAAAAAAAACAAACACGATAATAATTATATGGTTTAAAAAAAAAAAACAGAAAATCAAACAATCCCTTCAGAAAGAAATAAAATCTAACCTTACACATTTAATTCAGGTAACTTACCCCTCTGCATCTGGATCCAAAATGACTGCCAGCTCAGTAAGCACAAGCCCTGCCAAGTAATGTTGTTGGCGAAAAGGCACAGACAGTTCAAACATATTTGCAATTTTTTGGTCCTGGATATTTGTAGAAAATCCTGAGCTCTGTTTAAAAGTACACATAAAGCAAAACGATTTGAGTTAGTTAACATGATGATAAAATGCACAAATTTGTCCATTTGATCCAACTGTTCCATAACTATTGTCAGCAAATTTGTCAACACACATTAGCTAAAAGCAGGCGAGTGACAAGTGATCAGGTGTCTCACTGGGGTGAACAGTTGCCTACATACATCAGCAGACTGATGATTTACTAATATGATGAAAATATATTTGTTCAACCCTGAAATGATCTTTATTAATATAGACTATCATTACAGCAGTACACAAAGAACAACTGTCTTACAACAACCCAATTTCAGACAGACAGATCAGTCCATGTGACCAGCTTGCATTTCAGTCAAAAAATGAAACAGGATTGGTTTGTTGGGAAAAAAGAAACAGGTAAAGCATTCCCCTAAGCAAACAAGGTGTTTTTTTTTTTCAATTTTAGTCTACTCTAAAAATGATTATACTTTTTTAGTCCCAAACATTTGTATCGAATAAATAATAAATCTCACTTTGAAATAAACTGTCGTCTTCAAAAGAAGAGCAGAACAACAGCCTGATAGGAATGGAGCACAGATCCTTATCTTGTGAGCACAGGTGATGGTATGATCTACAACAAGGGTGGGCAATTATTTTTGCCATTAGGCCGCGTGAATGGCCCGGATGGCTTCAGAGAGCCGGGGGGGGGGGGGGGGGGGGGGCGCGAGGTGTCTAGGATGCTGACGCCTACGGCAGCTGGCCTCCCCCCTGTTTTTACATCTTGCCACGGGCCGGTCTTATCAGTCTAGAGGGCTGGATGCGGACCGCAGTTTGCCCAGGTCTGATCTACAACAATAATGCTTTGGCCTTAACTGTGGTGCTCAAGTACATTTCAATACTTTTTTCCTATAATAAATAGTAACATTAGCGTTTACTTCTTAGCAAGATAGAATGTGAATTAATTAATTATATCATATAGTGATTGTACAATATTCTAAATGCATATATATATATATATATATATATATATATATATATATATATATATATATATATATATATATATAATATGTTGTAATCATTATAATATCCAGTAATGAAAGGGTCAATCAGTAAACATTTGGTGCTATCACACAAAAACCTTAGGAAGTCTGAGGAGTCAAATCACAGTATAGATTTGGACAGGGGTGTGTAATGCCTTTGGTCTTGACCATATTAGTAGAGAGGGTGTCTGTTACTATGTTTTTTATTTTATATTTTATCTCTAACACTGTACTTATAATAAATGTATTCAATTTCAGTACTGCCTCTCTGAGTAGTTACTGGTTTATGATAATCACACAGTGGTTTAAGAAAAGTTAATATTCCTCAGTGATAAAAATAAAAGTTAACCACAGTAATTCAGGAATAGGAGTATTCTCACATGTTCTGGTATAAAACACACAGGTGATTCATGCCAACAACAATATATAACTACAAAAAGCATTCCTGGGACATGCCTACATACCAGCCTACCTCCTTACATAACCAAGATAACCTAATAGGGTCACTATTATTACATGTATCATAAGGAGGAGGTACAACATCCTTGCATGTACCAATGTAATCTAATTCTAAAAGCTTCCAATGCTTAACAATAGCACTGGCATTAAAATTAAAGAATCTCATAGGACTTCTGTAGCAGAAACATCCAGCATGAAATGAATATAAAAATCACAATACTTCAAAGCTGATTTCACTAGATAATAGTGAATCCTTGTGGTTTGCCAAGATCAAGGAGTCCATTACATTATATAGAATTAAAAAATACATAGGGAAACGCCTAGTAAATAATGGACTCCACCTACTTTAGTGAAACTTACCTGGGATGTTGCTGATGAAACAGAAGGAGAGGGAGATGAAGGTGGGGTAAGCAAACTGCAGGGTAGATTTAGAGTAACATAGTGTTCGTGGCTGCATATAATACGCAAGAAATCCAGCCTCAGCGAGACCAGTATGCTTGGATTGGGATGTAGATATAATTTCGATGATACCTGCAGCAAAAAAGTAAAATAACAATTTATTATTATAACTTAGAGATTCCTTACTGAGCCTTTCCTTCACCTGAACCCCTGCTGAGACCTGGGTGCAAGTTACTACTGTACGAGTAAGAGCCTAATAGGGGGAGGGCTAATTGTAGACAGAGCGGGGGCTCTAGGCAGAAGTGAGGCCCCTTTTGCAAATGTGTGTGAGAAGAGAGAGAACGGTATGAGTCTGCTTGCAGCCCTAGGTACTGTGGGTCCCGGGAAATTGCCTTGTTTTTACCCTCTCCCCCCTAAGAACAAAAGGAAATGGGGAAGAGAAGCAGAGCCAGATGATGAGGGGAAGACTACCTATTGAATGAGTTGGTTCTGTCAGACTCACATCTCTACCTGGAATAGAGATGCTGATAGTACTTTTACGATCAAGGTTGTCATAATAAGGGAAAAAACTAAAACCGAACTACTGCAAAACAGGGAGTCTAGGAGGGTTCATTATTATAACCACTTAGCACAATTTCTCTGCACTGTAATAGTCATGCACTAATATGAACAACACGGCACCACTATTTTGTACTTTTTTTTTTTTACCTGTTTAAAATATGCCTTAATCAAACAAAAGACAAAGCCTCTGTCCATGACAGATAACAGATCATTGAGGAAAAAGGCTAGACTGACATTAAGTCTTTCCACCATTTCTGTGTCCTGAGTAAAGAAAAAAAGAGAGACATTGATGACAACAACGACATACAATTTCAAACACTCTGCAGGGTGTAAAATTTAACAGGTAACAGAGCCCATAACAGTAAAATTTAGTTTATGCATTAAAGTCTATGTAACAATAAATAGCAGAGAAAAATGATCAACATATATCTAAACATTTTACCATAAAGCATTTACTCAAAGGCAATGATCTCATTACATCATGACAGAAAATAGCGCTTAGCACTGAAAAGTGCACTGCAGCATAATAAAAGTATGTAATCACGAAAAACATTATATAGAAGTAATATAAAAACTTTAGTATAACCTACCTTCTGAAATCTAGTGACAATGTCATTCGCCATTGTGCTGATTAGGGCGGATATGTCATCCATGAATCTTTCGGGAAAACGGTGCTTCCTTGGTGATTCAAGTTTGTCAGCAAAATACAAATGATGCACCATGCTTTTTACCTTCAGATTTTCACAGAAAAAATAGTGAATTAAATTTTACAAATTGTTATGAATTGAAACTGGGTTGTGTGTGGGAATGCAGAATTTCTATCTAATATTTTTATTGATCATTAATGCTCACTCACTCAAACCCTTTTAATACCAGAGACATAGCTATAAATAAACAATATTTACACTGGACTTACTGGGTAGAGCATAATCCTAAAAGAAGAGTAACACCAAAAATGAAATGACTGCAAATGTCCATATAGCTATTGTATATTTAAGACGGCTGCACACAAAGATAAAAAACAAATTAAAAATTAATGTTAATCTAAGTGGAAGTGGATCTTTTCAAACTGTTAATCAGTCCATAGAGAAATCTAGTGACCCATTTTGGCTAATTTACAGCAATATGTACATGTATGGGTAATTCCAAAAGGCTTACTTCAAGTGATTAATCTGTAGCCCAATTATGGTAGATAATTTATGTAGATTATGGTCAGTCATTTTGCCCAACAAATCCAGTTGTTTTGGCAGTTGACCAAGGATCCCATTTTTTCTCAAGTTTCTTCAGTTAATGTAATTTATTTATTTTAATACGAAGAAATCAGTGATTCTAAACGTCACACAAGATAAATAATCTGTTATCTGAAACACTTTTTTAAAACCATTTTTTAACCTCTATGATCTGAAGAAATTAAGTAAAAATGTAATTTCTCTGTTTGGTGTTTTCTTATCTGTGTTAATTAGTTTTATACTTCATCAGTACTACTATAATTCTCTATATACCACACATTTTTATCAAAAATGGTCTATTTTCAGGGCACATTTCTTATATGAAACTACAAACAGTAACAAAGTTTCGGGACATATTTTTAGCTTGAGTATACAGATCAGCATAATCATGCTAAGTTCCAAAGCTTCTTTAGTGCTGGGTGTCTGCTTATTAATGGTAAGATATAAACAATTTCTGGGGTAGAAAGGAACATTTCCCTACCTCATTAATTCAACAAACTAAGACAAATTTCTGCACTTGTACAGCAAAGAAATGCCACAATACAATCAAATCTCTAGACTTAAAGATCTCTCTTATTTTCCTGAATGCACTTTAATATTCCTTGGGCAAAATTTATTAAAATCAGAAATTACCGACATCGCGATATCGATATTTTTTACCGATATCGAATTTCGGCCATTCTGCCATTGAAATCAATGGTTTGGCCGAAATTCGATATCGCGATATCTGTAATTTCCGATTTTAATAAATTTCGCCCCTTGGGTGAAATTTATTAAATTCGGAAAAGCTCGTTTTCACTTTTCCGAGTTTAATAATTGGGTGAACACCCGGAAGTTTCTCATGGCAAGTATCGTGAGATTTTTTTCTCGATCGATGCTTACTGAGAGGAATTTTTCCCATTGACTATATCCATGGAAAGGATAGTCATACTTTTCATTAGTGTAGTATGGTTAACTTTCCATGGAAATATTCAGTGGAACAAGTTTCTCTTGGTAAGTATCAATCACAACACTTACCGCGAGAAACTTCCAGGTATTCGCCTGATTAAACTCAGGAAATCCAAAATGGGCTTTTGAGAGTTTAATAAATTTCGCCCAACCTTGTGTTTTTCCAGGGCACCTTAACTAAAATGTGTCTATCAAGGAAAGTCTGGAGGGGTATATTGTTTTGTCTTGAATTTAACTTGTAGTTAATAAATTCTGCTTTTTGTGCATTAAATTCTTTCTTCCAGGATATCCAATTTAACAGATTTTACTGGATAAAATAACAGCAATATATTTTAATGATGGAATTTTAAAAAGGCTTCCACTGAAATGATTAGTTCAGACATAGAGCATTCCACAAATTCTTCCTCTATCAGGACTTGATGTTCATTTCATATACATAAATTAGGCTAGGGTCTTCTTAATGCTCTTTATGACCATAAAAATTTCCCAGAAACAGCTGACCACAAGACTAAACTTACCATCAGTTCAAAAAAGAACCATGCTTGCTGCAGGGCAGCCTCTCGTACATTTCCGCTGCATACCACCCACTGCAAAGCCAGCTCTTCATGGAAAAGCTAATCAGAATTAAATGACATGTCAAAATTGATCCCTGTATATAAATCATAATTCACATGAATTTAAAAAAATAGACCACCAAAATACATGGCAAGTGCAAACCAATGCCAGACGAGCAAAATGTAAAAGGCACACACTATAGCATGAAGGGATGCATTTAACAAGACACAATGCAAGAGAATGGTTGGTAACATTTAATAACAAAAGCACATAATGCACAGTAGTTGTTTGCTGCCAACCTACTGCTCAAATTATGAGCTATATGTATATTACTTTATCTGCTAAATAAATAGAAGCTGCACTACAGTCCAGTGTTCTAAATTGTCTAGATTTCTGAAAGAATAAGACATTTTATTTTGTTGATGACTTACTATTTCTAAGTGGCCTGAAACTTTGCTTGATCAGCTTTCAGCCATTTTAGACTAAATGATATACCTACAATATTACGAAACGGTTGTGTGCAATTCTATTCATAGTATGATTTTCCACAAAACTAAATAGAGGGCATGAGAATAAAGTTTGAAAAACAGGAAATTATAAAAAAAAAAATTATTTTTTTTTTCCTTTACGCTCCAAAAATAGTTTGTGAAAGTTTAAATACATATTTCTAGAAAGTTTGGGCTTGACCTAATCTTCAGAGAATTCATTGCATGAGTCTACCTTTTTAGTTGGTAATCGTCCAGTTAAAGTTTGTAAGAAACTTGACGTCTCAGTGTGCGAAGACATACGATTACATCGATCCATTGCCTATGGAGTGGAGATGAATGAGTGATGACAGGCACATGACAATTTGGCTAAGCAGCTTAACTAGAAAAATTCTCTTTTCATTTTAATTGCTGTGTACATTAATGCCACTAAAATGTAAGTGTACATCACAAAACATAAATGTGTGGTTCACCAACTTAAGTTAAAGTAGCCTTTATTGTATCTTCAAAATTACTGATTTGGGGTTTCACAAGCCTTCTCCTATCTTGAATACTGGTTTGCCTTTTCTGGCTTATACAAAAGTATGTGTATTTTTATTGTGCAATTAATTTTAGAGATGTATGAAAATAGAATATCAAGACACATGCACAAACATGCCAAAACAGCTTGTAAGGATTTGTGATCTCAAAATAGTTCATTTTATAAAATGGAGCAGGAAAACTCATAGATGAGGAATATTTATAAAAGTTGAAAAGTTTTTTGACTTGGCAAAGGTGGTGAAATATCTTTTGTATTTGAATATTCACCTGATTTAAGGAGATGAAAACCTATTATTCCCTAGAGTTGGTGCAATCATTTTGCCACATGGATGCTTTGTCCCTTAGGAAAAGACCATTGATATTTATATCAGTATGAAATGAAGGGCAAATGCACTGAAAACAGCGCAAAGCGTGCTGATTTTGTTTGATCCATATTTATTAATATTGGTCTTTACCAATATTGATGGGGGTTTTTTTTTTTATAGGTCTTTAGTAAATCATGAGAATTAAAAAGTTCAGGGTGATTTAAAAAAAAAAATAGCATTGGAAAGGGACAAAAGAAACCAAAAAGTTCAAAATGACTTTTATAAATTTCCCCATAATATGAAAGAAAAGCTTTCATATAGTCATAACATGCAAGTTGCAAGAAACTATATAACTAGAGAATTATGTTTTGGCTGTAGATGCTACCAAAATTTATTTAAGGATAAATACTTTTTGGCACAAAATAGACATGTCTTTTGGTAGGTAAATTGAGGTAAGAGCAGAGAAATGAAAAGCACCTCTAAAAAAGACATACTCAGCAACACAAAGAAAACTTTGACCCTGGTAAGAAAAAGTGTGACCAATATTCATTTATGAGTTGACTGCTAGTATAACTGGCTAAAATAGCTAACATTTATGTGTTGTTTATCCCTGAATTTATAAAATAATGTGAACAAAAAATGGAAATTTAATATGATGAAATAAAAAGGTGAGAATGGTCATGTATGCCATGTATTTTCAAAGATATACAAATAAAATGCATGTAAAAAAAAGAATAGAACTTTTATAATTTACATGCAGAAATACACTGCAGAAATAATTAGGACGCATGCACGGTTCATATAAAAAATCAGTACAAACGTAAAATGTTTTGATAATACACATGCATTTTACTTTTATTTGGAAAATGATGAAGACAAATAATCTACTTGCAAAGCTCAAACAGTAACTTATATTTAGGAAGTATTCATATACTAAATGAAAACAACAATTTATGTAACATATATACAGTAATGCTGCTGTTTTCATGCTGATATCTTTACTGGGAGTCAGACTACTTTTTAGATCACTGCAGTTTACTTCCTTGTAAGTTCCTTATGAAATGCAAAACTTGTGACATTTACTAATACCTCCCAAAAACACAGGAGCAGATTTTTGTACATCAGATACTGTACATCTGTGTGACCTTCCTTCAGCATATTGCGTTCAAAATAATGGCACTGGATAGTAGGGAGGAACCAACGGATTTTACAGGGAGGTAAAAATTCAGCAATGTTAAACTATAGTTTGAAACCATGTTTACCTATCAAAATTGTTTTAATCATCACTGTATGCCCAGGAAAGAATAAGCAGTAATGTCCCAACATAACATTTCCATTAATGGTTCAACCTTTTCGTTCAAGAACAACAGATTAACACAAACCGCCCCTATATTTAAAAAAAAAACCTCCAATAATAAATAAATTGTAGATAAGGGAATCACAATCAGCAGTACAATGCAAAACTGTGTTGCTATATGAAACTGCAAAGGCATTTATGTTAGCCAGGCAATAAAGCGAGGTTAACAAAAAAAAGTCAACTTAAAAAAGTAATTTTTATGAGCCAAGTAAATATGAAGTAAATAAATGAATTGGTTATTAGAAACACCACCTGCGCTGTTTCAGCACTTGGACTAGGATTAGTTCCCCACTGGGTATTTTTGTTACCACCAGTGTTTACCCAGGAATTTGATCGATCCAATCCCTGATCACATGACAGAAAGCAGTAGGAAAAGGAAAGACATATTACTTTAATGCAGGCAAAGATTAGCATATCACAACAAAAGACAGAAAATAAGACAATTGCACTTTTTGTATTAGTATAGGTTACAAAAGGAGAGTACTGTATTTGATATTAAATTAGATGAGATTTGCTTACAAAGGAAATAAAAAGCTTTTGATTATAAAGCCTAAATATTAAGGAACTACATTCTTAAAAACTGTTTCTCCCTATTGGTACACAAGTGTTTTTAGTGTATATGTATGTTTGGGTACATTGCATTACTGTTGCTATATACATAGTTGCCAATTGCATTTGAAACCACCAATCATTTTGTCCAATTAAAGCTCAGTAAAGTAATATGCTTATTTGCTAAACATCTGAGGGAAATAGAAACACAATGCAGTTTCCTGCACCAACATGGACACATGCACTAAGGCAAATCCATGACTAATTAGAACAATATCCTTATGTTAATAGCCACAACAGTTCTTGGAAAATCGGAGGAGGGGAAAAAAAAATCCAATTACAGTTAAATATTACTGCATAAATACACTTGTGTTGTTAGGAAATTAAGACACCGAGTAGATAAATTCAATAAATATTCACATGAATGATAGAAAAAAAAAAAACTCTTCCAAGAATTGTCTCTTGTAATATCATTATCATATAGTACTGGTTATAATATCATCAGTAGCAGTTTAATAAGTTGCTCATGTTGCTTACAAGTAAAGGTGGCCACTGAAATGAAAAGTGTTATACAAACAGAAGAATATGCAGTGTTATACCTGTGTAAATGAAGTCATTTACTACTAAATTTCACAGCTATTTCCATTGTACCCAATACGTTTATTCTTATTTAAAATCACTTTAACACAAATACAATTTTAGCTCTAATAAAAAAACTAAATTTCACTGGATTGTGGACATTTCTTTCCATACTTTTATAAATTCAATAGACATGAGGAAACGTTTGCAAGAATGAATGCTGCAACAATAAGTTAACTTAATTGATTTTACTGAAACAAATACCGTGTAATACATTAACAGCTCTTAAACAAACATAAAAGCTTTAGCACACATCAGTAACAGGACACTACTAAGGAGACTAATGTGGCAGCCAGTAATACCCTGCTTGTAGTCAAAAGGGTCATTGATAAATACCATCTGCGGATTATTGCATTTGGGTAAGTATGTGGTCATCAAGCAGACTGCATACAACTTGCTGAACTGAGTCATCCAGTTATTTAGATAATCTCATTGACCATTCTGTCTGAAATATTGACTGAATTTGGCAACTGCAGGAGTTGGAGGAGGACACTTTGGGGGTTATTAACTAAAGTGGGAATTCAGCTGTCGAAAATACGAGTTTTCAGATATTTTTGGACATCCTCTCTAAATTACAGCATACATCTTTATGTATTTATTAGTAAATGCTAAAAAGAGATCCTTTTTAAACCTTTGTATTGTTTATCATTTCAACAGCTAATATATTTTACAGAGTTTTAAATGTGTAGTGTATCTGAGACGTACATTCAAAAGGCAATAAAAATGTAGTGTAATTTTCTAAGAGAATATGTTATTATAGCTCCAACTGGACAGAAAGTTCTGAAAGAAACCTTATTATGGTCATTTGTTAAAGAAATGTATGTGCAATCTGCAAGTCTTGCCACAACAGTTCCCTAATGTGAAGAGGCAAATGCAATTCTTACCTTGCTACCAATAATTGACCTCACTTCATCATCTGGTGACGTGGGGGTCCCAGATATATCAGGGTTGCTGTTGCTAAGGCTCCTGGAGCGGTTTAGGTTAAGACTTGCAGGTCTGTTTGCTGACCTGGCCATTGTGGCATAATGCATTGAACCTCCTAAGCCACCTGGTCCTAAAGGCGTAGAGAAATGATTAAGAAAATAAAAATGCATTAATATAGTACAAAGTAGATAAGTATATTGTATTTTATTAATGCCTTAGGCCAGGGACCACATTACCATTGAATAATATTGCACTTTTCAGTTTTATTGACTATTTTGAGGCCCCATTATTTACCAGGTAGTGTCTGTTGTGGAATTAACAGGACTAGCATGAGAAATAAGGTCACAAAACAGATAAATTAATGCTTTTACCAGGGGTAGGGTTATATAATGCTTGTGTGGCCAGGCCTAAACAAGAAATCCTAAATGCTGTCCATTTAAGGGCAACTAAAACTTCAGAAAGATTTAGGCTAAAAATGACGTGCCTTATAAATAGGGCTTATTACAACAGCTCATAAGTGCACCAGTGTAACAGAGCTGAACAATGATGCCTGTAAAGTTGCCACTGGAGGTAGACATATTTATTGTGTAGCTGTGGCTACACACAGCAGCGAACTCATTCAGAGGAAGAAAGAAGCGAGTCAGAAGTTTCTTAATTACTCTATTGCTTGACAATAGGTAAATTGGGGGTTTTTTTATAGACAAGATTTACATACACTTTAAGGGCATTTTTTTTCTATGCTGGCATGATATTTGCATACTGGGATAATCAGCCAATCAGTGATCAGCGGGGTGCGTCCCTGCTCTGAAAGAAAAACTAGGCCCACTGTTCATTTGGAGGAAAAAACCTCCTAATGCTGGTATATTAAAGTGATTTGAGTAGGAAAAAAGGGATTTTAGGGGTTTAGTGGCTTTTCTGAAAATTTTTAGCAGCTTTTTAATAGGTTAATTTTAGTTTTTACACTGATCTGAACTACCCCTTTAAATTTTATGCAGTAACAACATGGCTGAATGCTTTCATACAAAACACGTGAATGGTAAATTTCAGTAAAACAAAGTCAGAAAATCTAAGATCAAGATTAAGTTAAACATTTTTTCAACCCTAGGGTCACACTCGCGTATAGGTGTGCATCTCTTTTTTTTTTTTTTTTTAAAGCGCATTGTGAAAAAAACAAACACCATTGAAAGTAATGACTGGTCTGTGTACTCTGTCACGAGAGAAACATATGCCAGAACCGTTCATGTCGAGCTTATTCGAGCATATGGACACAAACATAAATAATGTGACCGTATTAATAGCAATAGGAATTGAACAACAGCGGTCACACAGGAAAGAAAAGCGACGTGTAAGTGCTATCGCTTCTATATAAAACGCGCCCTGAAAATACACCAGTGTAAATGTGCTGACATATTTTTGGAATGTGCTTTAAAGGAACAGTCCAGCCTGATTAATAAAAAGTAATGTGTGTTGTAAATGCATAATACATTTTTTTTCTAATATACTTAGTCTTTTATGTGAGGAAAGGTATTAATTATTCCATCTGTGTAGCAGTACACAGCTCCTTATGTGTTTACTTCCTGGTTGGATTCTTGTGTCACTGACACAACGGCGTCTCAGGAAGGTCAAAATTCATAGTTAATGAATTACCATGGGCAGTTACAATACTTACAGCTAATGGTGTATGCTGTCAGTAGCAAGCACTGAAATTAAGCATGAGAGAGACCAAAACCATATAAAAAGAAAGTTAATATTTCAGCCCTTTCTTTAACAATTGCTTTTGCTGGATTAACTACACCTTTCAGAGGTCAAAGGTGGATGACAGTTTAAAGGTTCTGATTGGTTATTTAGCATTATCCAGCCTGTCAGTCAATTCTTTAACACTAAACAGGAAGTGGCTGAGAGAGGGAAGCAGCTTCAGTAACAAACTGGCCCTAAATTGTGAAGGGTGGAAATAAATAAATAATTTATATGACAGAAAGCATTTATTTAACTTTTATTTAACAGTGCTAAACAGACAGCAAATAACTGCTGGTGCCTAAACTGTTCCTTTAAAAAAAAACAAAAAAAACAAAAACAATGGGTACATGCACACATACAGTATATGCTAGTGTGTACCTGGCCTGATGAGTCACACTGGCATATATAGGTGCACTTTTTTTTTATCTTTTTTAAAGTGCATTGTGAAAAAGCAACAAAAATATGTGTTGGGAAAAAAACATTGAAAGTAATGACTGATACACACACACTGTCACACTTGCGCTTCATACAGATGAACATGTGCCAGAATGCTTCATCGTGCCTTTTTTTTATGTAAAAAAATGTAAATGTGCCAACATATTTTTGCAATCTGCTTTTTAAAAAACAAAACAAAACAAAAACAAACAAACAAAAAAAAACCGGGCACATATGCACATTTATGCGCTAGTGAACTTATACATTTTTAGGGTTACTGAAGTCTCACACTAATTACCTAATGATATCTTGTACAACTGAAAACAATACGTTTTACCTTACTGTATATATTATGTACATCTGCAACTGTGGATGTTTTGACATCATTATATTTTTAAAAAGTAACAAAATAACAAACAATTTAGTATGAGGGCGGAACCCAGAGTACCAGGAAACAAAATAAACTTTATACAGCTGGGGCATGGGGTAAGACTGAACCCAATGTTACTGAAAGACAACTAAGCCATCTAAATATTAATTGGATATTATAATACACTATTTAGCCAGGAATCCTGTATCACACATTCAAGATTTAATAGAAATACTGGGTGAGCTGTACACCATAAAACTGGGGTCATCAAACAAAGGGGAGGTACAAAACCAGACAGGAAGATCCAGCAATTTTCTTCAAATCTTACAATTCTCTTATCTCTTTCTAGACAGAGCATAATTTTTTTTTTTTAATGTAAATTATGAAGCCATTTACCTGGTGAAGGAGAATTTGTATCAGTGTTTGGAAGTCTAAACACATAATGAATGTAGGAAGCAAGCAGATTATTTCGCCCATGCTGATCGTGATTTCCTTCTAGGTTTTTGTGGAGTCTATTTGTGATGGAAGCCATTGCTTCAAATGATGCTTGACCTAGGTTAACTAACAAAAACCATTATGTTGCATGTTGGAAGTTCCAGAGATTGAACAGTAACAACCTGGCATGAAAACAACTTTAACCATAAAATGTTAATCCCTAATACTCCCAGATAGTCTATGACCACTCATAAAAATTTATGCACATACTATACAGCCCGTTATTATTTTATTCTCTGGCAATGTTAAAAGTTCAGCTGTTCCGGACCCTTACTTTTAACTTACCAATTTGTCCAGCAATGATCGGAGGCCTTACAACTAAAAGTATCAATTTATCAAGCAGGAGGTGAAGAAACCGCACCACTGGTTCTAGCTGAGCAGAGCTCAGAGCAGAAATGCTGCTTTTTAATTCATTTTCTAAGTTGTTTTCCATGATCCTCATGTCTCCTATTCGAACTGGAAACATGTGTTCATCCAGGGCATGAACAAGTGCAAAGAACTTGTCAAGGTAAGAATCCTAAGAAACACAATAGTTTTAGAACAAAGATGATTCACATATAAAGAATAATTGAACATTTTATTACACAGGGTTACCATTTAAATTGCTAACCAACCTAAGACCCAACAGCTCTGGGTGGATCATTAGTCACATTGTTAGAAAAAAAACAATTTGCATGTCTCCTCCCACAAATCCATAACTCATGGCTTTTTCATTTATTTTTTTAAGGTAACTTCACAATAAAAAGCAGGGAGCAAGTGAATGCAATACATTTTTACACTGGACAATCTCACCCTGACCTTGCTTCATTGAACCATGCTGTTTAAGTTGCAGAATAAATACATATGAAAGCTGTGAAAGCTATAAAAGAAATGCTTAGTATGCATAGGTAAAGACACACATACACTTTTAATACCTACTGTATATCAGTTATAAGTTAGATGTTTGTGAAAATAAAACAAAAGGTATACTTCATTTCTTAGGGGCAATATTAAAATGTGTACCTGAGTGTGAACAGAGGAAACAGCAACAACTTCTACATTGAAAACTCCCTTATGATTATCCACCCATTTCATTCCAGGAAGAGGAACCTGAAAAACCAAATAATATATTTTTTTTTTTTTTTGCTCTACTGCCAGAGACAGTACTATGAAATATTTGTCCATTGAAATGTCTACCAAACCTACAAACCATGAAGAAAATGTAGATTGGGCAAGAAACCAGAATAGTGTCTGCTATTAATTTGTAAGCACTTTAGCCTTGGTAGAAACATTAGCAGCCATCTGTTATAATGTATAGACAATGGCTACACAGCACTGCTTGTGGAAGATCAGTCACCTTCCAGAGATTCTTTCATTTCCTTTATACAACACCCACAAGCCTTCAAATAACTAAAGGTAGACTACCTTTAAAAATAGAAGATTGAGGGGGTTATTCAGCAAAGTCCGAATAGTCGCGTTATGGTGCGAATTCGCGTC
>WMED01006822.1:0-18131 GCA_019650415.1 Pipa parva
CATGCCTCACAACCGAGTGGATGCCGGTTCTCTTCTTAAAATTGTCAAACCAGCCGTGACAGCACGGTCACGAGACAGCACGGTCACGTGACAGCACGTATCTCTAGGCTTGGGAGCTCAAAGCATATGCGCTTTGATACTCCCAAGCCAGTTATGCTGACAGCTTCCCGAGTCACCTACAGAGTAAGGTGTCATCATAACTGACTGGGCAGACTCAAAGTACATATGCTTTAAGTCTGCCCAGCCTAGAGGTGCTCGATCATGTGCGTGCGCACGCGATTGCGTCATGAAGCTGGCTTGTCAATCAAGTAAGTCGGCTTCATAGTACAGCCTCCTCAACCCGACTTTCTTCTAGGCAGATTCATCATGGGATAACTTTTAAAAGGTAAGTATTTTTTAATAGATTTAAATGACAAAGTTGTTTAGTCTAGCATGCTATGTTAGACTAAACAATGTCATTTTCAGGTGACAGGTGCACTTTAATAAATTAATGGTATAATTCATATTCAGTTGTGAAAATAAATCTGTGCTTATTATATCCCTGAATGATAGTTTCATAAATGCAACTGCAACAGAGGTCATATAAATATTTAAGCTGTCATTGTTGGAGGTCACTTTTTCCATTCTAGAAGAGTTCTGTCTAGAATACAATCACACAATGCACTTTGATGATTGCATTTTCCTGTGGCAACCAATGGTCTTATTCAACACTCCTAAAGACTTACATTGTGACTGATATGGACTGTATTTAAGTACAGCTCCATGCTGTTCACCACAGAAACACACCTGCAAAGTTATTTTCACATGATAGCTCAATGGCTGCCATGTAAGACTATGGAAGAGCTGTGCAATGCTCTTTGGGAATACAGAGTGACAGTTGTGCCTTCTCACCATGCAACATTGATATGTTTAAATGATATTCTAGCTAGATAGTAAATGGAAAATCATTCCTTGTTGAAATGAAAGGGACATATAGGGGTTCAAATTCTCATACTTGGAATATATTGAGATATGGTAATCTATAAGTAAGCAATATTTTTGTATCCCATGTTTGAAAATCTCTAAATATCTCTCTTTATGTATTTCTTGTGCTCTTACAGTAGTTGCATTGAGCCATTGAAAGAAAACATTCAGTGCCCTATATTATTATATGCTAAACATAAGAAAAGGGGGTTATTGACTAAACTGAGAATTCAACTGTTGAAGTAAATTCTGATTAATTGATAAACTGATGAATCAAAAAAAAAAAAATGCTGACATTTTCCAAATCTATATCACTATATCACAAGAATGATTAATTGAGAATGAAGCCATTTTAAAAATAGTAGTAAAAACTCACCATGACATATACCGGTAAGACAAATTACAAAATACATTTGTTGCTTGGAGATCTGCTTTTTCTTACAGATAATTTGACAACTATTCTTTTATGTAATAGCTTCATAATTTGTCAGAAATTTGAATATTCCCTTTGGAAGTAAAGAAACTTTTTGTAGTTTTTTTTTTTTTTTACTTTATTTGCAGAAAAAGTGTGGAAACGCTAAAATTAACTATTAGTAAAAAAAAAAAAAAACAGTTTAAAACCTGATGACCCAAGGGAAAATGTTCTCCTGTATCTTCATTCCAGAGTGAATTCATATTATGTGCATTTGAGGACACATATAAGTACACACCAACCACAAGAAGTATTATTTTTTAATGGGAAACTATAATTTCTGTAGTCCATTGCCTTGGCTATCTTGAGTTTCCATCTTCCACTCCATTACCCCTGGAGGCATATGAGAGAGAAATGTTTGGGAAGTTTCCTTAGAGATCATTTTGCACCTCTCTGACAAGTAATACCTTTACACAAATGAGGTATTAAAATACTGCAGTTCATGTTCTGGAGAAGCTTTATATAAACCAAATGCTTAAAAAGAACATTATATAGTATAACGTGACCTTGTAAATCTCTTTTTAATTAAAGATTGGAGACATTTCTTCAATTCCCCTTCTGACTTTTTTGGCCCTGTGCCAACATCTGCTGCCTTTTCAAGACCACTAACAGCCCAAGAGAACTGTATCTTCTACACAAACCATTTCTTCTGTTAGCTAATAATTGAAAACACAACCCTGACTCTGGCAGATGGTGATGGGAGCAGTAGTTTAGGTGCACAATGGGGTGCACAGTTTACAAATATCTGTCAAACCTACATACACACTTTCCATGATATTTGAATCATTTACTTGGTCTAATTTGCCCACTGTACTCTGTGGCACAAGTTATTTGAATCTGTGTTGATTGACACATTTAGTAATTAGTACTCATTCATTTTATGGAATGCCTTACAGAGATACAACCCTCCTTTCCCTCATCTAAGGTCTGAGTGTTGGGTAAACAGAACTCTTGCTAGAAGAGCAGTATCTCAGTATTTTGCAGCACCTTTGATAATATTTCACATGTATAAGCATAATTATTGATAGCATTGTTTTACTCTGCTTTGAAACAAAATGAAAGCTTTTATGTTTTGTATATTTTTGATAACCCTGTAGAACCGGGTTAAAACTGTAACGTGTTACAGGACCATTCGACACTTAAATGTATTCATTGTATATTATGAACTTGTTTTTTTGACTACTTTCCAGCTTGGGTTTCTTGGACTTTTCAGCACAATCTGTCTTTAAATATAAGGTCTCAGTTCAACACAGGGAATAATATCTATATAATCTCCATTCTTTGTTCTTTTTCCTGAGCTCATGTGTTACCTATTTATTTTTCATTCAGCACCTGGTCTGAATTGGCCACAAAGTGAATAGCCATTTTCATTGAAGTGTTTATAACAGGAGACATATGCCTGTAGCACTGCAGTCCCTCCATATTCTTTTCAGCTTACCAAGTCCGCCAACTAGAACAGAAAAGCATTATACTGCTACATTCATTAGTCTGTTTTTTAAAATGCAAATGTCACAGAGATGGTTTACAAAATTACTTTTTTTTCCACTTAAAATAAATATTGTATTTGATTTCACTTTGACTAATGATTTAACCACATGGAGTCCAACACCTTGGTTTTTGTTTGTTCTCATTGTTAGTGTGACAAAACCATTGCCATATTGGTGACTCTTCTTTGGGTTCTTTTAATTCCCTATGTACAGTATAATGTCTACCTTATAGCTCCACAGGAACTATACATACTGGTAAAGATTAAATTATCTCTGTATTCAAATAAAATGCACAAATACATATATGTAAAGCTATCATGTAGCTGTCTGTCTATCTCAGATTGTGATTCTGTATACCTTTAAGTCTATCTGTCTGTCTGTCTTGTAGGATATTACTCAATGGTAGATGTTAATGTATGATGTAAGCAGGAATCAGGTGCAGCTTCTTCAGCAAATGTTTCCTGCCTTTCTTTTTAGTCTCTTAAAGGAACAGTTAAGCTCTCTGAAAAGACTGCTCAATAAATATAAAATTACCAAATAGTATTAGCAGAATAAATATATATTGATATTGCCTTGGAACATATAGGTTGAAACAGAGTACCCACTGCTCTCTCATCCTAACCTTTATACCACTGAAGCTGTGAGAACGATTGTTTATTCTGGGTTGCCATCAAGTTGCCTACTAGCAGCTTTATATTAGCTGGCATTAACCACAAAGTAAATTGTGCTGATTTTCAAGTATTTACCATTGGGTAGAAATAGTATGCTATATAACAGGGATGGCAAACCTATGGCACATGTGCCAGAGAGGGCTTGTGAACCTTCACCACCGCTGTATTGCTTGATCCCCCACAATGAGCAAGCGGTCCTTCGGTGCAGGTCGTGGACCCGACCTGATAGTTTTCAGATCGGATCTGTGGTCTACATTGAAGAAGCACTCGCTCGCCGATAGGATAGACGTGGCAGAACTCCTCCATCAATGCAAGCGTGATGACATCACTCATCAGCGCCTGCACTTCAGGGAAAGATGCTGGTGAGTGACGACACTTTTCGTCACTCGGTGCCAAAAAGGTTCACTGTCACTGCTATATAACAATATAACAACCACAACTAAATGACTTTTAATGGGATTATTTCCATAGGGACCTAACTGTTCCTTTAAGCTTGTTCTGCACACAGTGAAGCAGCCCCAGCAGACGTCAGCCAACTTAATAACAGCTCCAAAGTTGGATTCAGCTAGGCTGAAGTTACCTGATTAACTGAAAATTCAGGGACACCTTTGATGGGTTAGCAAGGTTTGAGTGATGCTAACTGATTGCATTTAAATTAAATGGGCCCTGGATATCTTAAATTGTTATCTTTTGATATACAGATATACAATCATGACCTATCAGGCACTGGTATCCTGGTTTCCTGGCCAATCCAGGGTCACAGAAATGTAATGTGAATGCCTTCTCTAGGATGCTTTGTCTGATATCTGAGTGCTCCCTCTAACAGCACCATTTTGCTATGGTATGTTACTGTTATATTTTTGTTTGTAAGGGTAAGGTCCTAGGTCAGGTAGGGTTTACTTTTCTCCCTCTGTGGTCACTAACAGCTGGTTTTAAACTTAATCTTGTTAAACTCTTTTCTCATATTCACATGCTATTCATTGCTACCCTCTACTGGTTGCTCTCGGGTTTTTTTTTTTTTACATATATTAAATAGAGAGTGTAAAGAGATTTGATGATGTAGGAAAGTAGGACTGTAAGTAACCTGGTGTGCTTGCTGCTTCTGGAATACTGGAGAGCAACCGAAAAGCAATACTCAAACAAGAAAAGGAAAATCCCTGTGTTCTGTCTATTTCACTGAGGAGTGAGTTAAACCTAGTTCTTCTTCCTACAAGTATTAACTTATATAGTGGCATCATCTTCTGTGGTACTGTACATAGCAAGGGATACATGACAATAAAGACCCTGTCCAAAAGAGCTTACAGTCTGATTATAAGTGACTATTGTGTATTATATGTTTGTAGCTTTAAGGTTCTCAATGAATCTCTTTGTGTTGAAGACTGAATTATGGTATATTATCATTATCAACATTTGATAAATGTGCCCCAATTTGGTTCTAGAGTTTTCTTACATATAAGAAATCACATTTCTGCACTCCAGTAGCCCCTCTTTAACTTTGTGGCTTTCCCAGCCCTCCACCCCTGTACTTGGCAGCCTCACCACCAAGTTGTGTAGACAGAATAACATTATTCAAGTTTTATCTACACTAACAAGAAGACTGTTGTAGAAGAACCTGCAGCTGTTTGTGTCCTATTCACTCCTTCACATCAATGCTATACATTGTATGTGCAATTTGTATGTGGGAGATAGGTCTTCCTGAGGAAACAGATGCTTTGTGAATGTGCATTATGAAGTCTGCTAATTAATAACATTGAAATAAAACTGTCTTCAGCAGTATAAATTGAAGGACAGGAGGGAATGAAGACAGATCCTATGCTAATAATCAGGAAGGTATTCTCAACAGAAACCCACAGAGAAGTGAAGAAAATACAGCTACTTATGGCCATGTGAGCTCCAATCCATTTAACCTCACAGCTGGACATTATTATGGCTAAATTAATGTGCAGATGACTAGAATATTTAACGTTAATTCCTTAAAAGTTAATCCAGTTGCATAGATGCCATTTACAGAAATATAATTACAGCTCATTTAAAGTACTCCCTTTTTATTTCCTAATTTATTTTTCATTGATAAAATATAAACTGAAAAATTTGTGAGGATTTGTTTTTTTTCTTACAATTGATTAGAAAAAAATGTAAGAATTCCAGAGCTAGTTAAATGGAAAATGTTCTATTATGATATTACTTTGTTTCATGAGAATAATCCAATACAACATTTGGGCATGAGCTATTTGGCATCTGCCAAATTGGGTACACTGTATGTTTTGTTTTCACTTTAATGGAATACCGCATCATCCAAAATTAGTATAAAATAAATAATTGTAATGTAATGTTATTATTATGAAGGTTTTTTTTAAAAACATGAATTTCATATAGATTTACCTACTAGTTTCCATTTCAAATTTAATGAGACTGCAATTGATGTATCTGCAGCCTGCTGAACAGCCAGGCTTCCAAACCTGTAATTCAGCAAGATACACCAGCACTCCATAAGGGTTTAAAACTTGACTCGTCTTTATTTCATTATTTGGATTAAAAAAGCAGGCAACTCAACATGGGTGAAATACAAGATATCCTCTAACGCGTTTCACTCCTCCAGGTGAGGTGCTTAAAGGGGATGGAAAGTTTGGATAAAATATTATTTCTATTTGATATGTACACATATTGAAAGCCAACTTAAACATTACAATGCAAAAATGATTTTGGGATCAGTAGTACTTGCCTCTTGTTTAAACAGTCCTGTTCCCACTCCCATTCTGTGTACAGACTCTTCCTGTGCAGTGCCGATAAGCCCGACCCCCGAGTGACATCACAAACTATACAGAGAGACAGAATTCCTCCACACACTTTCTTATCTGAAAAGCCTGTTTATATCCCTGAGCATGCACAGATAAGACCTGTCCCGACTGCCTGTGCGGTCAGTTGCGGCGAGAGTTAGGGGGGGAGGGGGTGTGGCTAGCTCCATGCACTTAAGCTGTTTACACAGACAAGCATCTATAGGGGGATATTGAGCTTTGCTGAGTTACGAGGTGAGTCAGGAGTTTCTTAATCGATTTATTGCTTGACAGTAGGTAAATAGAGCTTTATTTATATACAGGGTTTACTTAACCTTTAATCATAGACAAAGTGTATTTAGCACAGCATCAGGAGTTATTTAAATCAAGAATTATTGCTTGCATGTTGATCCAGTCTGATCACCATTTGGGGTTGGAAAGGAATTTTTTCCCATGTTACAGCAAATTTGGTCCAAACTTTAAATGTGTTTTTATTGTGGACCAACAAGGGTAACCTAAGGGTTATTATAATTTATTTTTTTATTTATATGAGTTCAACTTCATGGACATGTGTCTTTTTTCAGCCTTAATTGCTATGTAGCTATGTAACCTTTCTCTGTATCAGTTTTGTTATGGTGTTAAACAGAAGAGGAAAGTGAGTAGCTACCTTAAAGGTGAGAGTTTATTTTTATGTTCCTAAAACAATCTTATGTTGTATTGCCATGTAGCGTATTTTAGCTGATACCTGTCCAGGAATCTACCCCATTATGTGGTATTAATTTAAAAGAAAGAGAATCTTTCATGTGACATTAACTTAAAATACAACTGGAAGAGAATTACCTATCTGAGGTTTATAATGTTAAATGACTTTAATTTAGTTTGGTTCAGTGGCAGAATAAAAAGTAATTCAAAGTTGAGTTGTAGATCTTCTTACACCCCTGCTGACTACAACATACTTATACATTTGTTAATCCTACAATGTTGATGTATTTTATATGCTAAAACTGGTGCTTTTGATGATTAGGGTTGCAGAGAATGTCCCTAAATCGTTCAGTGTGTGTTTTCCTGAAAATGAAGTTTTCACTTCTCCCTTTAGGTGTTCCTCTTAAGTAAAAATTCCATTTTTACTTGTCAGAGATGGACAGCATCTGGTTTCAGTTGCATTGCAGCCTAAAAAGAATGTCTAACATTTCCGGTCTCCTTAATTTGAGCTGTGATAGTAGAATTTACATAATCTTTTGGCGAACCATGCTTCCCTTGTTTATAGTTTACAACGAATTAGAAATTGTTTGACATTATGCTTATTGCAGACATTTGGCAACTTTGTTGTTAAAAAATGACAATTTTAATTTTAAGCCTTATAGTATCAGGCTTTACTTACCTACAAACCTTATGTAAAGTTGCACGGTTCTTTTAACATTCAGCTACATTTTGCTGGATGTTGGCTCTGTTTCATATATGTAGAATAAAAACATGCACAAAAACATCATATTGTAAGGGAGACATTGAGGCCATCAAGTACATCCTTGGAAGACCATCTTCATGTTGACCAAGAGGAAGGCATAAACACCAGGAAATCCATCTTCCAATCCAATCAGAGATTTCTTCTTCCAGACCTGCTTCCTATGGACATGTAAACTTTTGTTCCCTGAGCAGAGGAGATGTAGAATGATTAATAGAAAAAATGGCAATGAGCACATTGTGAGTATAGAAAGGTATATAAAAAAGAAAATATGTGGTGCAACCTAATGGAGTATAGAATAACTACAAAAAAGAAAGTGGAAGATACTCTCTTATATGGTGCACTCAAACAATACATTTTATTGATACAAATCGTTAAGAAACACTGAGCTTCCTTAAGCAATACACAAAGTTAAAACCAATTAAAAATGTAAAGATATACATGTTACATGAAACTCTGCACTTATTACAGGCTGCTAATCATAAATGTAAGGGTGAAAAATCAATTATTAAAAATAAATTAATAAAGAACCCTCTACATTACCATCAAACTGTCAGAGAATGTGTAATCAATGCAGCAATAAGTGAGAGGCACCAACCGGACGCGTTTCGTCCTGGAGATGGACTTCTACTAGCGATTGCTGCATTGATTACACAGTGCTGTCACCGTTAGGACATTTTGAGATTTCAGCAAGATTAAAAGCGACCGTTGCATCAATCTCAATCTTATAGACTGTAGACATTTGTTTTGCTGACATTCTCTGACGGATTGAAGGTAATGTAGAGGGTTCTTTATTAATTTATTTTCCTATAGTTTTTCATTATTTGCTTTCTCACATTCTTTTGGATTTTTCACCCTTACATTTATGATTAGCAGCCTGTAATAAGTGCAGAGGTTCATGCAACATGTATTTTTATACATTTTTAATTGGTTTTAACTTTGTGTATTGCTTAAGGAAGCTCAGTGTTTCTTCAAGATTTGTATCAATAAAATTTATTGTTTGAGTGCACCATATAAGAGAGTATCTTCCTCTTTCTTTTTTGTAGAGATGTAGAATGATGTGAGAATGCCTTTGTAATACTTCCACAAACTTCATTGCTTACAGAAGAACTAAATTTTGGCTTGATCTCTTATGTAATCTATAGGTCTGAGAGATGAGAACCAAAAAGCAACACCTGATATAAAAATTTACAGTAACTAAACCTTCCTAATAAGAAAAATTTTCACAGCATTATACAGGGAACACCACAGTGTCAGTTCTTTTGAATTACATAACATAATGTCCTCTTGATGCCTATGACATGGAAATGTACTGTGAGGCCAGAAATAGCCACTTGACTGTCCCAAGTCTTCTCACCAGCATATTTTCCTTGAAATAATCTCTTGTTAGTGTGCCAAGTTTGCATTGTTTGGGAAACGATATAGTTAGAGGTGGAGACAGTGTGTTTCAAAACAGGGCAACTGTAGAGCAGGACTCTGTTAGCAAATGAGTCATTGAAACGCTCAGCATGATGTGAGACTGAGTCTACATCTGTAGACCTTCTAACACTTGTAGATCAGCTTTTTGTATTAATGTTTTCATGTTTCAGATGATTTACTTTGCCATTATTAATGCAATGTTTCTGTCACCCCTGTAAACATTCCTCATCCATCATCTTAATGTCAGGGAATTCTAAATTCCTTTTTAAAACTTACTTAGTTTTACTCACGCGTGTCCTTGTGGTACACCCCTGGTAAAACTCCAGCGATAGGTGTCTTTAACTTAACATTGTTCCACTCCTCATTCTACTGCAAGCCTAGTTATTCAGCTTTCTTGGAGACAAATATCAAACAGCATAATGCATTCATCAGTATTCTAAAACCCAGCAGTGGTAATTAATATTTTGTCAGGAAGCAGCTGGTAGAAAAGACAAAACATATGTCTGTTCTATGAAAAATTTCAGTGGTGGTTTTTTTTTACTGGCATACAAATGAAAACTACCTGCAGAGAATGATCAACAACATGCTCCAGCGCTACACTTGGACTGATTATATTTACTGCTTTTGCTTCAGTTTACATTTGTTTTCCATATGAAAAAATCCACGCAGCTGTCTCTGTTTTCTATTAGGTTCAACAAGTGAATAATAGACTTAGGGGGACAGTTAAACAGCCTGGTGCCCCTTTGTTGCTATGTGATCTTCTGTGGTTGTCTGAAGATGAGTGTTGTTGTACTACCAATATAGCTTGGGAACCAATGATGAAATGACAGCATTGAGGACACTCCTTTTCCCTCTCAGTGAATAGTCTGCATCTTGTCATCATTTAATGATGCACATAATAGAAAATATTTTAAAATATGGAGACGGTGCTTGGAAAACAGACAAAACTTGCTTTAGCTTCTAAACCTGTTTTTTAATACCAGACTCAGGCAAAAAGCAATATCATATGAAAAGTGAAAAGAAAAAAAACTTTAAATCCCCAACTTGGTCTATACCACCTGTAGTGGGAAGGAACGACATAGACCATGCATTACCTATTTCCTTCCAGTTCTCTTCCTTGAACCATGGCGCATGTCCATGAGGTAACTAATCTTCCAGCACCCACTATGGGGGGAATTCACCATTGAGTGAAGTGAGCTCCGGATCATTCTCCTCACTTCGCACATGGTGTTATGCGCTCGCTGATGTCCTGCACAAGGACATCAGCGAGCGATTTAAAGAGATACCAGTCTAGGCGAGACCAAAAGAGTTGCCCTGTCGAGACTGGAATCCCTTTAAAGCGCTCGCTGATGTCCATGTGCAGGACATCAGCGAGGAGCATAATGCCATGTGCGAAGTGAGCCGAAGGATTCGGAGCTCACTTCGCTCAATGGTGAATTCCCCCCTATATCTGTATATCTTGGGGGACATGAAATCTGAGACAGCTGTTGCTGTGATCTCTGTATCCATTGTCTAGTTAAAAAAATGAAGAAGTGGTGATTGGGGATTTAAAGGAGGAAGTTGCTTCTGTACTGTTGGGAAATTTGGAGGGAAATGTAGAGGACCAAAACATGGGGCTCTAAGTACATCTCTAGTGTAAGTCACATGGACTTACTGTATATTTTTCTCACTCTATGCAAGCTTCTGTAGGCTAAGGCGTAGAGAATATTATAGCTTTAAGGGGGTAATTCAGGAAAGAGCAAACTTACCTGGCGATCCTTCAGTTCACCTCGGCGAGACTGGTATGCTCTCTCTGCTCTCCTGCATGCGGAGATTAGCGAAAGCTTTAAAGGTACTTTGGCTCACCTCGCAACCACTCGAGTCGCCTCGCCGAAGTACCTTTAAAGCGTTTTCTGATCTCCGCGTGCAGGAGAGCAGAGAGCGCATACCAGTTTCGGCGAGGTGAATCGAAGGATCGCCAGGTAAGTTCACTCTTTCCTAAATTACCCCCTAAAACTCTACTCCAGCTCACGCTGGCCATGTATTTACATATCTTATCACATCTATTCACCATGAATGCAAAAACACTTCAAGAATTCACCATGTTTCAGAGTGACAATTTGTCCACAATGTAGAAGCATGAATTTTCCATCTTCACTTTGAATGTCAAATGATGAAAAATCTATTTAACGATGACATCATTTTGCTACTACTCTTATTTTGGTCTAATTTATTACAATACACCACTGTTACTTTCACTGGACTATTCTTGTTACCACATTTCTTTTGATGAATATGGTCCTAGTGTTTTGCCAAATAAAATTAAAATCAATACATTTGTTTTGGATCCTATGGATTTTTCCAAATAAAGACACCAGATTGTAAAATAAGTAGCTCTTTCCAGAATAGAATGTCTCTGTTTTCAAGCCTCCTGTGCAAATAGAATTTTTTTTAAATTTTGTTTAGGCATTGAGGGTGCATTTCAGGACTGCCCCACAGTGCTTGAGTTAACATGCTCAGCAGTGATTAACAGGCTGTTAGAAACATAATGTTCTGACAGTTTTCCTTGAGTGATGGGAATGTTTTTGGCCAAAGTTTCGTGAATACTGCATTTTTACTGGCATTAACACACTGATCTGCTTATTTCTGACATGACTAGCATTCCTTGTTTTAATAAGATTCTTCCATGTTTTTGTGCTGGTTATGTACATGAGAAAAAGCCTTTTTCAGGTATATATTAACATTCTTAAATGAAAATATTGCTGGGACATCTAAAAAAGGAAACTGATTTTTAAAATGTAACTAGAAACCAAGTCTTACCCTAATAAATGTATTCATGTACGTCTCCATAAAACTCATGAATTAAAGTAGTGAAAGTCATCAAATTACTTTTAATAGTATGACTGATAGGCCTAATAAATCATTTTTTAAAATAGCATCCTTTTACACATAATTCTGTAACAAGCAAATACACCTATTGCATGGAGTACCACCATGTTTTTCACTCCATAAAATGCACTTATTTTCCCCCAAAAGTTGGGGGAAAATGCCCATGCATCTTATGGAGTGAATTTTCCTTTTCAGCTGCTGTGAGGTTTAGATAGGGGCAGTGCTGGTATGCCAGCCCCCACCCGTGCTCTGCAGAGGCTGAAGAAAATGGGGAGTACTTACCTTCCTCCAGTGTTCCAGCAAGCTGCCTCCTGTCAGCACTTCTCCACAATGTGCTAAGTTGAGTGCAACAATGCTCCTTGGTGCATTTGGCTTTTGTCAGCTCTGTTCGCCGTGGATTCCTCAGCTATGCTAGAATAGAATAGAACTGACGAGCAGAAGGCGCCAAGAAGTGGCGCTCAACCTAACTCAGTATAGAGAGGCACTGACAGGAGGTGACTTGCTGAAACGCTGGAGTAAGGTCAGAAGGGAAGCAGGCAGGGGAGAAAGGTAGAGTAGGAGGAGGATGGGAAGGAGGGAGAGCAGGCAGGGGAGGAATGGCAGGAGGGCAAACCTGTAGGCAGTGAAGGGTGGGCAGGCAGTGGAAGGGCAGGACAGCAGGCAGGGAAGGGAGGGAGAGAAGGCAGTTATATTTTATTAAATATTTTAGCACAATTTCCATTCCCAACACATCTCTGACAAGTGTTAAATGGTTTTCTTTGCAGCTTTCAGGAACAACATATTTTAGTAGTGTTGTGCTGAAAACACACCACACAATGATAAGGCACATATATCTCTAAGCTCTGAAATGCTCACTGACCCACCTTGTCCAATTATATTACAGCAGTACTTTCTGTATGAGGGAAGGTATGTTAGGGCCATGGCTCAGACTGAGTGGTAAGAGGTCAGAAATGCAATTGGCCCACCTTTTTCTCTAATCTACTAATGCCCCAAAACAAGCACAGTAGCAGTTTTCTGATGTAAGACTACTACTGTGCTTGCACTATTTAACGAAACACACTGGAAGAGAAAATGAAGAGGATTTCTGCACCCGTCAAGACAAAAAGACATTGGCAGCATACAGAAAGTGGCCAGCGCTGAATCACAGATCAGTGAGTGTCTTCCGCCTCCCACTTGAGAAACACCTCTTGACCAAATGAGCCTATGGTTTTCCTTTAACCTTTTCCTATCCAATAAAATTTCCTTTTCCGCCCATTGAAATACTAATATTTTTGGTGAAAAATGTGAAATTAGACGTTTCATGCAATCTCAGTGAATTTTATCAAAGAAATTGGCAGCACTCGCTTCATTATGACCACACTCACACGTCTGTGTTTTGCTTCGCTAGCCATTTTTGACCAAGGATTGGAATGGAATTTTTGGAATGTCCCCCTCTAGGGGGACACAGGATAAGAAAAGGTTAAGGGAGAAAAGGCCTTGTAGGACTTGAAATGTTGTACCCCTTAAATTACATCACCCTTTGGTTCTCCATTCACCCATCAATGGGTATCTATTTCTATTGAATACCCAGCAACCTAAACCAGCCTATGAATTGCTGGGAGTCATAGTTCAGCACCAGTAGGAGATCCAATGGTTAAAAGTTAGTGCTCTAGAGATATTGCTTCTGTCTAGTTTAGGAGTATATCATGGGATGCTTTGTCCTGGCTGTTTAATGGGGGGAATGGTTTGGGGAAAGTTTAGCACATTCATGGGATTCATTCACTGAGTTATGGTAATCAGTCAGCAGTAAGCATTCACTGGTATAGGGAAGCTAGAATAATGAAAGCCATCCTCTGATTTGTTGCTATGATTTACTAGACTGCAGTAAAGAATTACCTCTGATTCCCCTATCTGATTGGCATCAAATGATACAAGATAAATTTGTGTGTTCCTGTGGTGATGTATTTTCCTACAGTTTGGCTGACTGAAGGATTACTAAATTCAGAAAAAAACAGGTGTTCTTAATTTCTTTTCTTTAAATGGCTATTCATGGACTATTTACGCAGAAACTTTATGGTGAGTTTTATTACTGACATTTAAAATAACTACTTAATAGGTTAAGTATCAAATAATTACTTCCTGTTCATGTTTGCTGTGATATTTGCATACATTTTTAACATTAATATTAGGTTTTGGTTTAATGTAGACCATTTCCAGGCATAGCTACACCTTTGAGTTTTTATTTAGAGGGATCTAAGGGGATGTCATATTTTCATCGCTAGATAAATTTTAGGGCTGTCTGTAATGATTAAAACAAAGTGTGGAAGGCAACATTGTTGTTTATTCAGTCAGAGAGACCAGGTATTTCACCTATTCTACTGTCTTAATTGGGGAACTAAAGTTCCTTAGGATTAGAGGTGATTCTTAATGGGGGAAATACTTACCGATAGGGGTTAAAGGCTTCTTTTCTGCTCTGGACTCTGATGGAGTCCTCTTTACTTCCTGCTTTCTGTTGGAGTTTTACCAAATTGAGCCAATGCAAAATCAGAATTCTGATTTGGTAAATATATCTGACCTTAAGAATCACCCCTAGTCCTAACAAACTTTACTTCTTCTTTTAGAATGTAGTTGCAGGACATATGATATGTTATTTAGCACATGTCAAGTTACTGTTAGTTAGATGTGTTGTGCTTTATCGAGCGTGGACTTTTTGTATTTTAATATTAATCTGACCAGTCATAAAACATAGGTATGGCTTTAAACCGCTGTAGGTCATAGCCCAGTTCATCACTGAAGGAATTAATCCTTGCTACCTTGTATATAATATAGTAGCATAAATAGGTTCAGAACCTTATATTGCAGTTTTGTGAGTGCACTCTTTAGTTTATTCTTCTGATAATGGCATAGACATACAGTGGGTGAAATAAGTATTGAACATGTCACCAATTTTCTAAGTACAATTAGTTCTAAAGGTGCTATTGACATGAAATTCTCTCCAGATATTGGTAACAGCCCATCCAATCCACACAGGCAAATAAATCAAACTATAGATGTCCATAGATGTGACCCCTGTAAGTTAAACCATTGCATTCTTACTGTAATCTGTTTTGGATAAAATTACATTTTATACCTGTGATTCTGTCTTCTTGACCTTACATGTCTGTCTGCTCACATCCAAATGCACTTATCTTTGTGCTTGTTCAATCAGCTGTGGGTGCATTGAACATTGTATTCAGCATAGTTAGTGATAAAATGTGAAATGCAAGTGTATCAGTAATACGTTATTAATACATTGTAAAAAGTAAAAATACAAAATATAAATTAATATTATTTAAAAATAAACAATTTAAGAGATCAGTTACATACATGAGTAATGTATTGGGGATGTATTTTATGCCAACTGTTGCCATTCTTCCTGTAGAAAGAATAAATTACAGGTTTAGACCAATGATGCCCAACCTTTTTTGGCCCGGGGTCCATATAAATCAGCAGCTGGTGCCGACTAATGGAACGCATATGCGTTCCAACACATAACGAATCCAGGAGTAAGGGTCTTAACAATGCAGGGAAGCATCCCCCCCAGTTGTGCGATGCTACAAACAGCGTATTACTGAACTGACATCCTGTTGATTAATAAGCTGACCAGGTCCTCCCAACTGTTGCCTATTTCCTGCACTGTGGGCAGAAGCTTCGAGGGCCGGATATGGCCTGTGGGCCATAGGTTGGGCATCACTGGTTTACACTTTAAGGGTGGAATTTGCTAAAGTAAAAAACATACTTTTTGACCTTTTCGCTTATTTTTTTTGGCCATTTTTAGTAAATTTTGCAGTTTATTAAAAGGAAACTCCTAATCATAATATTTATGAGAATGTTTATATACAGTAATATACTAGGCATCTCCACATTTCTAGTCTCACATTTTCTTTAGCAGTGCTGATTTTCAGGTAGTATCCTTGTTCTGCTTATAAATAGCACAAGTATACAGTATAATGCTTAGGCCTATTTATGTTTTTCCCATAATACCAGAGGAAGCCCACACTGATGGACCTAATGAAAATGCAGTTTGTAATGGTGGGGTTTGGTTTGGTGAGCATTTGTCTAATCGTGACACAAATGATAACATCTAGCCTATCCATGCCCATGTCTATGAAAACTCTGCACTTTCTCAGTTGTTATGGGTGAATTTCCAGTCTTATTTGCTATCTGTTAAGAGAGAATTTTATCTGTTTCTGAATCTAGTCTAAGTTCTTGTATGGTAAGGTCAGTTTTCCAAATTTGGAGCGCATTTCTTAATGCATAGCCTGAGGTACTTGCAAAATCTGTACAGCATCTGTTTTAGGAAATGTACACAATATCATGTTTTTTGATTCATTTTGTTTTTATATAAGAGATTCTGTTTGTAATATTGAAATACTGATAATGAAAAACCTTGAAATGTTTTGGAAGGATGTTTTTCCACTCATTGGTAGTAACTAAGACAATTTAGACAGTTTATAATACGCCTCTTGAAACCAGGGACACTAAGGTTTGCCTTTAGTCAGCCTTTGAGGAAATTGTACACAGTGTTTGTATATTGAATAAAAGGGGTACTAAGTCCCTAAACTCTGTGCTGTTGTATCTGCTTTATTCATTACTTCTTATCACACTCTAGGGGCACATGGAACCATACCATTTTCCCACTACTATCTTTGGCAAGCTTATTTAATCTGCCATTATCTGTTTGGCTTTTTCATTTCTGTCTAGACTGGACTGTACGAGGCTATCTTTGGTCCTTCTTTCTTTAGGTTTCCAGGAAAGTGTTTTCTCCATGATTGAACTATATTCACGATCTATATTTATGTTGGATAAGCACGTGACCAATCTATCTTTATTTTTTTATTATAACTTTTTATTTGGTTTTAAACATAAATTATAACTTACAATAAACTTACTGGATTGATATACAATGCGTTTACAGTAATTGTGTCTCAGTATATTTGGTTGAACATTATCATAACTTATATATTATATAGGGGGGTCAAGATATCCCGGTCAATTGAGATTAATTATTCCTATTTAATTAAATTTAATCTGTTTTGGTAGGCCAATATTCCCAACGTTTTTTAATTTTCTTTGAATCTTCTGTTATTATTGCTATTATAAGTTCCAGTTCCTTGGTTTGTTTTGTTTCTTGTTTTATTTGAAGTACTTTTATTTGATTGTGCTTGCACCGCTCGTTACAGTGAAAGAACCAGATATGGACATCAAAAGTGCCATATCTGGCTCAAGAGCCATAGGTTGCTGACCCCTGCTCTAACCCATTATTGTACATGTCTGAATTTATTCCTATCCCTACCTTTTTGGGCTGAGTATTTGTAGAGGTGTATAGATAAGCTTCTGAAATACAAAGGCTATATTCCTGCTACTTTCATTTGAAAATAATATCAAAGAATATACACAGAAGTATAAAGGAAATCACTCTCACTTTAAAATAGTATACTAAGTACTTCCCAGTGGATACTGGCCTAGAAAGTGCTCACAGAACTGTATTATATTCATTCAAGCTTTTGGCCCCTTAAGATATTGGCTGGGCTATAACTCAAGATTGTTCTACCCCCACAAACTGTTACAACCCCTAGCCTTTTCCATCTCTATGGTTACTTCTCAACTCACGTTTTTTTCTCATGATCCAGACTAGAGTAGGCTGGGACATTAGGGGATATCGTTTTTGATACTCTGATTATATTTGTTCATCTTTATTTTAACAGTTTGAATAAGTGAATGTATTCTGTGAATCCTACTATCTCTGCAATATCATGTTTTTACTCAGATTACTGTTAAACTACTTGGCTTCAGTCGAATTCATTTACATTATGGATAAAGGAAAGTGCTTTTCTGTTAATAAAGAAGATTTGGTTATAACTTTCATTTACATTAGACCATTCATTGGCATGTACCCACTGAAGAGAGTGAGGTTAGCTAATCAGGAACTGAGGAACTCAGTGAATCAGTAGATCTTTGTGCACTATCCTTCGATGAATACACCATTTATTTGAA
>WMED01006823.1:7043-18130 GCA_019650415.1 Pipa parva
GTGTGGAAAACATCTCCCCCTCTCCTTAACTAAAAAGCCTGTTCCAAACCCTGAGCATGTGCAGATAAGAGCTGTTTGACTGCCTGTTTTCCGCTGTGGAGAGGGAAGCCAGGGAGAGGAGGGGGCGTGGCTTTAATCCTGCACTGCCCTTACACGGAACTTATTTACAGAGACAAAGCAGTTGCAGGGGGATACTGAGCGCTGCTGAGTTAATAAGTGAGTCAGGAGTTTCTAGGTAAATGGGGCTTTATTTATAGACAGGATTTACTTACCCTTTAAGGATCAAATCACTGCTAATCCTTATTTCAATTTATGCACTAAAGAAAGTGGGCAGGTCCCTTAATTTCCTACTGCTAGAAGCATCAGTTATTGAAGTTAACACCCAGCCCAGGTGGACTGAATATGTTTGTTACACCACAGGGCCTGGGATTACTATTTCCCATGGTGTGGAGTCTTTACCTTTAACCCCTGCAAGGGATATGGAGCTTTCTGCAAGCGGTGACCAGGGTAACTCCTACTGGTGATAGTTGGGCTTAAAGGACCGGTGTGAATTAAGTTCATAAACTCACTACTAATACTAAATCTGTTTAGTGAATAACCCCCACCTGCTTTGTCCCATCGTTATTTAATGTAACTTTAGATTATATATATTCATGAAGTGAAAGATGTCGGCAAACAGAGCATAATATAATAAAAGTCAGGAAATCCCCCTTCACATTTTACAATGAAAAGGAATAAATAACTGTTTTATCAAAATTACATTTTTGTCATGTCAAAAAAATAGCAAATTTAGTTTTTTGGTGTTACTGTAAAGCTGAATGTGGGAACCACTAAACTGGACCCTAGGGTAGGAGATTTGGAGGAACTAGAACATGATATTGTGGACAAAGGATCTGCCATCTCAATTTAAGGCTGTTTTGATTCATCCATCTGGTGAGCACATAAATATACTCATTTTCCTTACTTACACACAGTGTTGTGGTGCATATTCATTTTCAATCACATGAAGATTGTTCTGTGCTGAGGAGCAAGTTTGGGCTTTAAACTTTTGAAGTTTTAGTTACCCTTTGATACGGCACTATCAGTTCCTATTGTGTTGCGCTTTTTTACAGATTTACTTTGGATTACTTACTACTTAGCACATGTGCACAAGCCAGCTTTCCCTCTATAATCTCCTGCATTCCAAATTAATTTATGTGGCCAAAAGGTGAGCGCACTGCTTAACCAATAGCAGTCAGGCAGCTTTTTCTTCTCATGTTGCCTGACTTGCAGAACAGAGAGAGGCGGGGGAGAGGGGAAAATGTCAGCTCTCAGGAAAACTAATTAAGGGAAGCAAGCTGCAAGTATTATTTCTTCCCTAAATGTTTTTTTTAACTATTAGTGTTGGCAATTGGCTTAGTATAAAGGAGTTTTATATGTATGTGTGCAGATATATCAGCACTATAGTGCCCCTTTAATATATTAATGAAGAGAGGATGATGTGCTGATTCCAAGGGATGTTTTTTGATGATAAATAGGGAGGCAACACGTTGTGCTAAATTTATCTTAACATAGATTATCAGCTCTTGCAGGCAGGCTTCCAGTTCCTATCATTTGTCATGTTTTGGAATCCCTGCCTCCCAAGCATCCCTGAATCTGTGGGACAGTCATGTTTTTTCGACACACCCCAGGTCCTCTGGTAGAAATTCTGAGTCCCCCAGTCTCACAGTCTGCTGACTTCTGCCTGGTCTTGAAAACAGTGGGCGATGTGCTGGTTACATCACTACTAGTGGTGGATAGCGTTGCCCCCATTCCCCCCTGAGAAGCTGGGAGGTATGTTGGTATCAGTGTGGGATTGGCCCACCAGGACACAGAGAAACTTTCTGTTAGCCTGACTGATGTTTCAGACTGCACCATAAGTGCATGTTCCTGGGGGTGGTGTAAAGAAGGTGGAGGTCTGGAGACCAAATAAAGGATCAGATACAATTACATTATAGGAAGTTAAAAGGAAGAGAAAATGTATTTGGTTAGTGAGTACCTGATGCTGCTTTGGAAATGAATAGTAATAATGATGTATCAAATATTTAAGGTACCTGTCATGCATACAGTTTCAAATGGGTAAGCTTTTAAATGTAATCATTCAAGAAAGAGATAAACAATGAAGTAAAGGAGCATATACACTTAAATATGATTTAATAAAGAACAATGAAGCGACCGTTCCCAATAGATTAGAGAAACACTGACGGATTCAGTAGACTGCATCCAAATGTGATGTAACTAAGCATATAACTGGTAACTGTACATTATTATCATGGAAGGAGTCTATTTAACAGACACTCTGGAATTGTTCATTCACTATCAATTCAATTTTACTCTCTAAGCCAATTCATTTTTAACTGCATTCCTTTGCCTACTCTGTGAATTAAACCAAGGAGGGAGGGGAGGTAGTGGTGAATGAGACAAAGAAGAAGAATTGTGGGTGTTAGCGATATAAAGTATAACGCAGGTGAGAGAGAGGGAAAGAGAGAGAGAGAGATGAGTAAGAGGTGTCAGGGGAAGCTGACTCCCACACAGTCTCTACATGTCACTCGTTTTAAATGTCATTGTGTCCTTCCTGCTTTGATAAACATCACATCTTAGATGCTGTCTGCTTTATCCTCCTTGGGGAAATATATAGGGCACCTGTTATTATCCTTAATTAAAAAGCACTGACATACTCCATACTTCTGTACGACAGAGGATGATGCTATCACAGGAGAGTGGAACTGTTTTTATATGTAAGCCTCAGGCAACTTAAAATGGAGTTTCTTTGGTCCCCCTGTAAATCATATGCTAAGCGTAATAAGTCGTTGATTATGCAAGTTTGAAAATAAAATTTATCAGTTGATCACAGGCCCAGTACTAAATCTGCATGAGCATTGACTCTGCAGCTTTGCAAGCAATATTAATTAAAGGTGCACTATAGTGCTGATATAACTGCACACATACATATAAAACTCCTTTATACTAAGCCAATTGCTGAAACAAATAGTTAAAAAAACATTTAAGGAAGAAATAATACTTGCTGTTTGTTACCCTTAATTAGTTTTCCTGACAGTTAACATTTTCCTTCCCCCCTCTCCCCCTCCTCTTTCTGTTCTGCAAATCAGGCAACATGAGAAGAAAAAGATGCCTGACTGCTATTGGTTAAGCAGTGTGCAGACCTTTTGGCCGCATAAATTAAGTTGGAATGCAGGAGATTACAAAGGGAAAGCTGACTTGTGCACATGTGCTAAGTAGTATGTAGGGCAAAAATGTCCGGGGCAGGTACCTTTTCATGGAAAACTGGCCAGTACACATCACACACACATTTCCTGGTGTGGGAGTTTATCAATGCTGCCTACTCAATCATTCTGTGTCACATGTAACAACTACTGGGGAGAAACATTTCTCACTAAGGTATAGGACTGCATATGTAAAGATATAATCTGACTATAGTTCCCCTTTAACTGATCCCAGCGCCAGAACTAGGGAAAGTAGTAAAAGCAACCATAAAGGTTGCAACTACAATAAAGTGAAAAGAGGGTGAGTGTCTGGCATAGAATTATTTGTATCATGGGCTGCTGGTTGATCTGTAAATGCTTGAAGTCCATAGTACTGACCAGCAAGTGTTATCTCACAGTCAACTTGTGAAACCTTTATAAAATAATTACTGGTGCCCTCAGCAGTACTGACACCCTGTGCTATTTGACACCCCCCCCCCCCCCCCCCCCCCCCCCCCCCCCCCCCCCCCCCGGGTCCTGTTACTTTTAGATGGAATAATTCCTTTGGTGTTTGACCACATAAGCTGTTTCTACAAAATCAAGCTCTGCTCCAAATTGGCAAGAAGTTGGCATCGATTCTGATGTGAAGTTGACTTGGATCCTCCAAAATTTAAATTTGTAGGAATTTAATTGGAGGATATGCAATGTAAACAGCTAGACCTACATTCTGTTGCCATGGGAGCTCTTGGTTTCGCTATGCAGTGTACCAGTAACATTCTGTATTGTGATTCGATTAAATGAAAAGCCCATCAGCTCATCTGTTACCCTGCTGCCCCCCCCCCCAGAGGATTTCCCCTGTGTCTGTGAATATAAACAGGATGCACAGTGCAACAAATCACTGATTTTTCCTTTTCTGACTAGTCCCATGGGAGAACATTAGCAGTTAAGCACATTTCATGCAGATGTTTTATTTATTACAACATTGCTTAGTATGTGGCATGGAATCCCCTATTGGGCTTAGTACATTTTCTGGATCTCAATTTAGTAGTGTGATTTTCTGTGATATTCCTTATTAGAGTTATTACATTTTATGTATAAAGTCCTAACAAATTCTGCAGCTCTGTACAATATTTTTGGGAAATGCAAAAAAGATTTAACAAAGGGAGACAACAGGGTTAGTTTGCAGTGGACGTCTACAGTTTTTTGTTGCAGCTATACTTTTAGTAAGGCAATGTCCATCCCTGGCCTTGTGTTGTAAAACAGAACCTTTACAATTAATAATAAAGTAAAAAATATCTGCTAATGACTTGCTATAGGCTATCCAACATGTGTGTTTACTATTACTAGAAGCCCAGGTCTCAGGCTGCTAATTAGGCCCAGTTTTTTGTGTCATCAACACCTTCAAATGGGCCATTTGACTTTTGCAGTTACACAGGGCCCACCAACCCTCCTGAATTGCGGGTCTCTGGCACCCTTTGTTCCTGTTTATAGTTACCAGGCCCCAATATGCCTTGAGGTAAGGCTTGGAGTCAGTGGTGGTTCTGTTGGGGGAAGGATTGATGAATGATTAGGAATCTGCATCATTACAATGTAAAGTTGCACTTATGGTGAAGTATATAGGAAGGTTGCCATTGTAAAACAAGGGGGTGTAGTAGGTGTGTCATCAACACCTTCAAAATCTGCAACAATCCCCTGTTCCCTATTTAGGAAATATGGTCCCCCCTTATCCTGTCCCACAGCTTTGCACTCCACTGCCCACCACCATTTACCTTATGGCCGGTTGTAGCCCTAAGATGGTATTGGCTCTGCTTCCCCTCTATCTCTGATGTCCTGTCATGTGACACTGGTTCCATGGGTGATACATCATGTCAATGAGGAGCGTAGGAGCCCCAAGAAAAGGCAGCAAGAAGGGAAACTGTGCAGGCACCAGACATAAGACAGTCTATGGCGGTGTGAGGCATCTAAGGGTAAAGAATAGCAGCAGTTAAGGTGAAAATATCAACATGACATAGACTTTATAGACAATGAACTTGATATTATAACTCTGGGTCCCACTTGGTTATTTTAAACTCCACCAAGTTTGAGATTGTAGTTATTCCCCTGCTGTGAAAATAATAGCTAAATACTAAATTATACAGTGAACAGAGAAGTGTTTTATCAGGGTGACTCATAATTTCCCGCAGAGAAAACCCCCACAAATGTCAGGTTCAATATTTCAATATTAAAAATACTTGTTAGTTAGAATTTATTCCTTGATCCTTCCCGCCTATGTCCCTGTCTAGGAGACAGGTGCCCTTCCGCCTGAGCCATTTGTAGGGCACAGGCACCTCATGCCGCTGGGGCTAGGATAAAATTTAAAAAAAATCACAGCATTCCTCACCTTTTTTTGTATTTTTTTATCCAACTATACAGAATGTACGGAAACAGAAACGGTAAAAGAAAGAAGAAACAGTGATGGAAATATAGATACAACAATTAGGGTTATGCATTTTAAATATTACTGTGTGTGAAAAAGTCATTACTATCTCTCAAGAAACACAGCCAAGTCTCGTTAGAAAGGTTATTAAATATTGCCTTGGAAATCTGCACTGTCTGGTTTCTATACTGTCTGGTTTCTCTAGTCCATAATGTTAGCCCCAGTATTGTTACATTGTTGTACAACACTGCAGGTGATGCACCTGTAGCAGCCAACAGGGCCCTGGTACCCGAGGGAGCCTCGATGAACACAAAGAACTGTAGACATGAAAAATCTCTAGGATATCCAAATGAAGTAGGATAAAGGAAATAGTCCTAATGGCGGACATGGATGTTTGGGCAGGAGACAAGGGGGGTCAAGTTCCAAATTTTGCTGCAGAATTTACTTTGTCTGGTTTACGCCACTGGCACTAAACACAGCTCCACATCATTCCTTTAATTCCTCTGTTCACACACTGACTCAGGACTAGTCATTTAACATCTTTGGATGTTAGAGAATTTGTATGGCTGCTGTGATTAATCACAATAACAACATGATATGGCCAAAAGCGCCATGACCAGTTTGTTATTAATAGCAAATCATAGTCTGCATGTCTATGGGTTTCCCTCAATTTTCTTTAGAAATATAGCAATGTTTATTTCTAAAACATACAAATCATACATAAATGAATATGTCACTGCATTCAAACATTTGGCAACCTGTAAAAGATACTGTTGCAGATGGATGTTGTCATCCGTGTATCTAGATGTGCAGAAAGAGAACTGGCAGGGGGTTAAAAGGAACATTTTTAATTTTGTATTGACCATGCCCACTTTTAAAGATTCCACCTATACAGGTAGTCCTCGACTTACGACGTTGATCCGTTCTTACACGGCGTCGTAAACTGAATTTCGATGTAAGTCGGACCATACATTCATATACATTATTGTACAATAATAACAGTACTGTACTGCAAACACTTAGCCTATCCCAGCACCTATTCTAACACCTATAACTACACCAAACCTACAGCAAACACTCTCACATAAAGCGTCGTAACCACGAAATGACGTAACTCGAAACCGTCGTAACCCGAGGACTAACTGTATTTAAAAATTACATACCGGTATATAAATGATCATATTCCCTATGGTGCAGCAGGTTGCCAATGATGAGCTGCTAATCACACCAACAGGGATCCAAATATACTATACTGACAGGAAAAGGTAACTGAGCACAGATTATATTGCACACTGTTCACTAGGTCAACTCATGTTGTCTAGTGGATAGTTTTATATGTTGCACATTGCTCAGTAGTCTAGCTATCAGTGAATTAGATATCGGATATTGATCAGTGGCCTAAGTATGTTAAAGAATAGAAATGTACAAGCTAGGGAGTTCAAAATAGGTTAAGGCACCCTTTGGTATATAAATCAATATATGAAAAATGAAGATTATAATAAAATAAAATAAAGATTACAAAAAAATGTTTTTAAAACTATTTTGTAAAATGAAAAACAATGAACATACCATAAGCATAAATGTCACGTTGGAGAAAAGTCCTAATTAAAGTCCACAGTAAATTATAAAAGTCAATCTTTGAACTGCTATTGCACGTTTTGGTATTCCTCCTGCTTGCAATCCTTAAAAACAAATCTGCCCGATTGTTTTAATATGTAGGAGATGGATGTATTTCGTATGGAGACGAAAAATGTAGGATGCGCTGGAGGTAATAACAAAAGGAGGGAAAAAATTCCCCTAACATGATACAGTTTTTACCAGTCAATTGTTGTGATGTGCACAAACAGTGAGTTTTAGGATTTTTAGTGAGCAGTGAATATCATTAGATGATATATAGTGAACTTCTGATATTATACACTACCCAGAAAAGTCTACGCGTTTTGCCGATTTATCGATCAGCTTCCTCAGGAGAACGACTTGTGGCTAACTGTGATCACAGTTAGCCTTTAGTCATTCTTCTGAGGAAGCTGATCAATAGATCGGCGAAACACGTAGAGAGAGATTTGTACCTGCTACTTGTTAAGATTTATGACATTTCAAGCGCTTGAAGAATTGTACTTTATGTCTAAGTAACTACAAATAAATTTGTTATAATTTATTGTGGAATACTACATGTCATTTCTTTTAATTCAATCCTATGATCGATAATGGAGATGAAGTGACCTTCAATTACAAGGATTACACTCAGTTTGCTGCCATTTGATCCAATTACATCCGGTGAGTGCTTTCACATAGGGGGGTCCGGAAGGTCCTCAGCTAGCACTAGCACTGTTAACTGCTAAAGATACCAAGCACACAGCTTTATTTAAACACACAGTGATATTTAAACTTTTCTGGGTAGTTTATAATATCAGAAGTTCACTATCTATCATCTAATGATATTCACTGCTCACTAAAAATCCTAAAACTCACTGTTTGTGCACATCACAATAATTGACTGGTAAAAACTGTATCACGCTAGGGGAATTTTTTCCCTCCTTTTGTCATTACCTCCAGCACATCCTACATTTTTCGTCTCCATACGAAATACATCCATGTTAAAGAATAGGCCAGCTGCACAATCCTGCAAAAATGATAGCACAGGTGTGTTTCTCTGTCTACCAGTTGTCAGAAGAAAAATGCACTGTTCCAGTTAAATTAATCTGTGCACTTCTGTCCACCTGTCATCAGTAGTCTTTGTTGCTCGCGTACAAGCCACCTCCTTCCTACAGTGACACGTTCGCAGGACCAACAGTATTTTGTATGCTGCTCTTGATAACAGCGCACCATTGCTAAGCAATGGTGCATTTCGGGAGCTCCACCATTGCGTGATCACACAGCGGGAGATTTAAATTTCTGTCTGAGTGCCTGAGTTTCATCTTTTGATCCAGGTTTCCCAGCATATTGTTGGCATATTTCTTAAGTTATCTATTCAAGTCCTTGCTCCTGTTTCATTATGATCTTCATCTCTTAGTTTGGGCTTCTGCTTTTTTGCTGAGCCTTGCTACATTTTTGACCAGCTACCACCAGTGGGGAGTGAACTTTAGCATTGCGACCTGGGAGTCTCCTTGCTGTAAAGGCCTTACCTCCTTGTGGGAGTTAAGGGTGACTCCTTAGACTCTGCAACTTGGTGTGAACTCGTGCCAACCCCATGGTGGTATAGAGGATCCACTACCATCCTGTAACACCACTATTTTGCTTGCACATTGCTGAGTGGCCTTATTGGCTATAGATAACACTGTTCAATTCCCAGTTATACAGTGGTTACATTACACACTGCTTAGTAGTCTAAATAAATCAGTAGACCAGTCCACCAGTTAAAGTGCTCATTGCTTTGCACTAGTTACACTGCAAAGTGTTGAGTAACTCTCTATAGCAGTGTTTCCCAAAGTTTTTTTTTGTGGCCCGGTTATTTTAGTGCTGATCCTTCGTGACCCGGCACAAAGGATAAGCACAAAAATAACCGGGTCACAAGAGCGCCTCTCATGAATAGGGACTTCGCGCACGGCACCGCTCATGAATATTCATGAGCGGCGCTCGTGACCCGGCATTTCATTTTGGCGACCCGGCATTTGGGAAACACTGCTCTATAGTTTACAGTTTAGATGTATTACTCGGGAAACTCCCACCAGTTACCCATTAGCTGTACTGATTAATTCAGTTTCTCGTCTGACTTTATATGTTCAGAAAAATATCATTATTTTTCTTTGCAATGTGGTGAGTTCATTCACAGTTTACGACACTGCGTGGACTGCGTATTTACACACCACATATTTTCGCTGCAAATGTGACCAACACATTAAATTAATTGGGGCATATTTACCAAGTACATTTCAACTAAGTCAATTCTTTTCACTCCATTTTGCTATCAATTTTCATTCCCCTGATTTATAAATTAAATGTATAAATTAGATGACGGGGGCACACTTTTCAATGGTCTTCTATCGGGGTCCCTTCCATTATCTATCGATCTGAAGGAGAAGAATTCTTTTGGTGAATAAAATTGTTTTCGATCAGATTAGTAAATAGGAGGAAACAGTGATATTGTTAAGAATATGCAGTTTCTCCTGCATTTACTAGTCAAAAATCTTTTTTCCACTTTAGTCAATTCCCCCTTTGAGTTTTTTATCATGTGTTGAAGTGACAATGATTACAAGGATTTGACTGCCAAAGAAAAGCAGCAAACTTGGGGGCTAACAGCAGGGTTCTTGTTACCACTCTGGCAACATTTTACTCAAAAAGAAAACGTGGCAAACAACACGAGCCTTTCAAACAAATGTAAAATGTGACAATTGTAGAGTAGTATGACAAATTCACTTTGGGAGGCAAATTCACCATCTCATTAATATCCCTCTAATTCCTATCCTATTCCAGTGATGGTGAACCTTTTTGGTACCGAGTGCAGAAAAGTGATGTCACTCACCAGTGCCTACCCCCGAAGTGCAGGCGCTGGTGAGTGACATCATCGCACCTGCATTGGGGGTGGAGCTCAGAAGGAGCCGTGGCAGACCATCCTATTGACAAGCGAGCACACCTTCAGTGTAGGCCGCGGATCCATCCTGAAAACTGTCAGGGATGGTCCACAGCCTGCACATAAGGAGCGCTCATTTTCTAGGGGGATTAAGGGAAGCAGCGGTGGCGACGGCACTTGCCCTCTCTGGCACGCGTGCCATAGGTTCGGCATCGCTGTCTTATTCAGTTGCCCGTCAGATTTCTCATTGCCCGCTTTGTTGCCTGCTGCTTTCATTGCACACTAGCTAAATGTATTTAAACACTGCAGTACAACTCCAGAAAATACTCATGTGTAGCAGGTTCACTCGCTTCCATCATTGGTCTGCACACTAGTGGTGCAGGGAGAGTGATCACTGCTATCAATGGAAATACATGCAGGTACCACTGAGCAGCATTTTAGTCATTATTGGCTTTATTTTAAGAGGCACAGAAGTCAATTAACTGCAAAATATTTCATTTTTAAATAAACGTATTTACCCCTCATACACTGTTATCTAGAGCTTTACTTTTTATCACTGAAAATCTACAGTTTTCATAGAATAAATAAGTGTATTGTGGTTTTGTCTTCCCTTCCATCCACAGAGATCCCATATCTCACACACCTTCCTCCTTGATCCGTATCTGGGTTATGGAAATAGGGGCTCTGAGACATGAGGTACCTTTTCTCTGTATTCATGACGGCTAATATTTCAGGGGGACAAGACTGCACTGTTGTCTTCATATATTAGAAGTAAAGTAAAAAAACATCCACAATGGTAGTGGGAAAAGAAAGGTAACTTGCATTCCTTCACTATACTATTCTTCCTACTTCTGCTTTATGAACACAGCAGTAGTGCCTTGCTTTATGACTGAAATCAAAGTAAATAAAGAATATATATATTTTTAAAGGCTTTAAAGAT
>WMED01006824.1:0-18128 GCA_019650415.1 Pipa parva
AATTTCATGATTGCACTATTTCAAATTATTCTAATTCGTTGACCAGCACTTGTAGATAGTCATATTCTGAATATCTCCCAGCAGTCTCCTTCAGATTTCTATGCTTTTTAAATTTGACATCCCTAGTTTAAGGAACATTAAACTCTTTAAATTAATATGCATAAAATACACACATCAGGGTCAAAGGGGACTGACTAGTGTTGAATGACATGTTAAAGAGAGATTACAACAGGAAGGTGTAACAGCATCAATATTATTACTATAGATAAATACATACATCACTGTAATGACTCAGTACCAAGATGTAAAGGGAGTAGGAGGTTGCTGACGTATACCACACTGTCCTTGGCGCTAGCTGACAGGGCGCGGAGTCTAAGGTACTCTCCGGTCTTCACCTTTAACCCCCGCAAGGAGGTACTGGATTCTGCTGCCGAGAGTACCCGGGTCGCGGCCCCTAAGCCAGCTGTACAGTGGTGGTATGGATGAACTGCGGACACAGACTTGGACATTGGCGCTGAACACAGAACACAAGTCTCTGGACACAGGACGAGAAACGAACAGGACTCCGGTATAGGACTAAAGCAGGTACAGGACTTTTAACAGGTGCAGGACTGTTGCAGGACTTTAACAGTAACAGGATTTTTGCAGGAACAAAGGAAGCTTTAATAAAGTAAGTAATAGTAGCCCAAACACACTATAATATAGCAATAGTGGTTTTATAACCGGGTGCCATAGCTGCAGCGCATCTGCCTTATATAGGCAGAGAAGCAGGCGTGCTCCTGCCTCCGTGCACACCCGGCGCGCACCCCCGTGACATCATAGCAGGCGTGCCCCCAGAGCGAGCGCCCAAAGCGCTGGCAGTGCGTGGTGTGCGCTCACTAAGGGAGGAGAGTCAGCTCTGGAACGGGCGCAGGTAAATGTTTCTTACAATCATGAGCTACAACAGTTAAAGTCAACTTCAGCATTCACAAAAATGTGCTGTAAACCTTAATCATAATCTGGAATTTTGTGATTTTTTTTTTTAGAGTTACTTTTCATTTTTTCAAATGAAAACCTGTGAGCGATATACCTGGACCACATATGTGGTCATTGTACATAGGGTATTATCCATTACTTTATCTAATATTCTTAGATAATTTACATGATTCCCTTGAGGGGAAAAAAAAAAAAGCAATTAAATAGTTATCACTTAACTATAAAAACACAATGGAATAATTGGGAGATGAAATCATCATGCATTGACCATATCCACACATTGCCCTGTTTATAAAAATCTGCGCCACGAGCAATTTAAGAAAATCAGATCTTTCCTTCTGTTCAGGATGACAGTAGCACACAGGTTACAATAGCTAACTATAATCTCTGATATGGGCCAATATGTGAGTGCCAGGGGTATCAGCTTATCTGAAAGGATTATGCTAAGTGCCCATTAGCATATTACATGGTACTTTTATTGTTTAAAAAAGGCACAGAGATTTTCAGATATTAGACTGGTTTGTTCTATTTTACCAGGACCTCTTGCGCACAAAGCCAAATTGATTCTGCCATACTAAATATATACAGTATTAATAATGGAGGTAGTGAGCACTGTATCATGCAGATAAAGACAGGTACTACCAGCAGGATTTAGTAAATTAGGGAAAAGAAGGCAGAACTCCTGACTGTGGTGCACACTGAAAAAATGTTTATTACTATAATCAAAACACATGTAAATAAGTGAAAATAGACACTCAAGTAGACAGAACAGAAATGGCATTAAAAACAGTTAAAAAGGAATAGTATCCTTAAAACCATGGCAGGTAGGCTAAACCTTCATTAGTGAGCAGCATTGAAGCAGTAGGGAAACAGGTAAGTGTACCAAACATGTTGCAAAATTGAAAAACCCTAAGTTACCGTCTTCTAGTGCAGTCTCAATCAGAGAGATGTGAAGTCAGGATAGTGTTCAAGCCAAGCTCTACATAGAGAGCTGTAATGGGCAATTATAAGAAGGCAAGTCACCGCACATGTGCAGCTGGACGCGTTTCGCTCCCTAACTCGGAGCTTCCTCTCATGGCTTTTTAACTGTTTTTAATGCCATTTCTGTTCTGTCTACTTGAGTGTCTATTTTCACTTATTTACATGTGTTTTTGATTATAGTAATAAAAATTGTTTTCAGTGTGCACCACAATCAGGATTTCTGCCTTCTTTTCCTTATTTTGCCATACTAGATTTAGTTACACCACAGTGAGGAAGCAGACAGAGGATCAAGACTATTTTTCCCTTAACAACCTTTCCAGAATGCATCCACATAAGTGTTCAGTTTTCTTATTTATTTTTGTTTTTTTTTAACTAAATTAATGTTTAGGACAACCACAGGGAATTGTTACTACTTCAGGCTTGATCCCTATACTGTATTCACCTGTTCCTACACATCTGCCAGGGATGTATGGATATGTTTTGACATCCAAGGTCATTCTGAATGATTAAAACCGATGGAAAAGTTACCAACCACAGGGTACAAATATTATTATCTACTGTAAATAGGACGAGTCATTTTAAAGATACAACAACTGGACATCATTGTCAATGTTAAGTGTTCTTACACGGCGGAATTTGGTACTTAGAAAATGCCATAAACAAAGGAAACATAGTTATCACACAACCATATAGTGCAATTGTCTAATTACTTGTTTGCCCTAAGTGTTTGGATTATATAATTGCACAATACAAAATAAAGATCCGGCCATCATTTTAAGATGTTGCAGCCTGAATACAGGACAATTTGATTAAATCTTCAGCTAACAAAGAAAGCGATGTTTACTTTATTTCAAGAGGAAAAAGTGCCTGCTGGAAAAGCAGAGATAAGCTGTAGAACAATGCTGCTTATGGAAAAGTCTAGAGAGAAAGTTCGGAGACTTTATATGTTATTTTAACAGTTTGTCAGTGGAATCTGCTATGTATCTTGGTCAATAATCTGAAGCCCCAGTAGATGTCTAAAACAACAATTAACCTTGCTGGCACAAGCAGTTCTTATGTATTCTGGATAAAATATTTTTAAAAGGGAACTTCAGTTCACATTTGTTTTGAAGAATTCAATGCAATTTTATACACCTTTCTGAAGAGTACATACTGTATAGCAGGGCCATTTGGGGTTGACTATTCAGTTAGCATTCCTATGTCAGTACTATTCAATTTTTTGCACAAGTTACAATACACTAATACAGAACTTAAAGGACTTAAAGACGCACGCAAAATAAAATAAATTTAAAGCTCTTTTTTGCTATTTAATATTTACTTTCTAACTAGGTCCAATGGTAACCCAAGTTTGACCTGCATCCTTCCCTAATTGACCAGGAAAACTGTTTTTCCAAGTCTCCTTAATGACAATTATTTTTATAGATATATAAACATTTTCTTCAGTTTGTGGAGTAACTAATTCAGGATCAGGCAGATTTAGGGGGTTAATTCACTAAGGTCTGAATTCGACTATCAAATTCTCAAACAGTGGATTCCCATCGAAAATCTGCAACAATTTCCCTATTGTAAAGTCGCAACAATTTTTAAAGTTAAGATTGCGACAATTTTCCCATAATAAAGTAGCGTCTGCGACAATATTCTCATTTTAAAGACACGACTGTGACAGTAGCAGCCTATTGTGACTGTCTTTATCTGGTGAATTCACACCTATACACAACAATTCTGACTTTATTGGATAATCCCCTTTAGAGTTAATAAGAAACACTAATAATTGTTTGTCAGTCTTGTTCACATGGATATTTTAGTTTTGTTGTATACTATTTTTTATGCAGAATACATAAGCATATTCTCCCAGTACCATAAATAGGTCATAAGCATGAGATTTTCATAATTAGCACCTCTTTAAATGATGCCAAGATTAATTATCACCTCATTATGTTCGTTACTGAATAGGACTGAACACACTGTCACAGCCAACCACTGCTGGAATTTTCAATCCAAATTGCATTGCTAAACAGATCACTGTATTCACATTCTTTGTTGAGTACTTAGTTGGTTAAATGAACATCAGTGGATCTTAAAACCAGGTGCATATATGGTTCCAGGCATGATAAAGAATGCGAAAAAAATTTATTTTGCAGCTTTGTACTTCAATTTAGAATTAACCTTTCTAACCCTGCAATTTAATGTATCTCATTCACAGCATTATCCAAGGCTGTAGATAATAAACTGAAAAAAAGAGGCTTTTAAAATTCAGTAATGTTAATGGAAGCAGCAAAATGCAAATGAACAACATAGGTTTTCTATTTTTGAAGCTCATTCATATATTTGCTCAACTGAAAACAACCATAGTTTCTGCCTATTAGTGTAATACAAAATATAAATGATATATAAAATATAAATGGGAAGCTGTAGAGAGAACATGAACTTAAGCCCCCATGAGTACACGACTGGGGTTAATACATAAAAGTCCAAACAGTAAAGGACTAAACTTGCATTCATTTGTCACTTACCCATTTTGGGGTATTTGTGACCAATTAGATCTTAGGGTTTTAAAGAGTACTTTACATCTCAATGCATGCAAGTCCACAGATAATTCACCCATTCATCTGAATCTGTCAAAGTAGCAAATTCAGCAAGGCGTACTGTGTCTAATGTGCCAGTTTGACTTTTTCAGATCAAAGTGGAAAAATAAGGGATTGATAGAGTGGAAAAGTTGATAGCAGGGCTCCTACTGTCTGTCTGTGTCGCAACTCTAGGGGGGGGGGAATTCACGATTGTGCGAAGTGAAGTGCGGAGTCTTCGCCTCACTTCACACTGACTGATATGCGCTCGCTGATGTTCTGCACGCGGACATCAGCGAGCGCTTTAAAGTGATTCCAGTCTCGTCGAGGCGACTCTTTTGGAAGACTCCACACTTCACTTCGCACTATTGTGAATTCCCCCCTAAATGACTAGATTACAATTTAATGGCCAAACTGTCCAGGATTTACGGGTTGTGGAATAAACTAGCCCAAGTCAAGACCAGACAGGTGGCAACCCCTACTCTCAAGACATTCCCTTTCTTTCATTTCATGTGTTGAAGACAGGTCTGATACATTTTACTGAACCAACAAATCTTTAAGAGTATAAAAAGCTTTCGAACCACATAGGATTCCTCTTCTGTTTGCAGTGGCAAGTTATATGAAGGACAATGGTAGTGATAGATGGAAGCTGGAATGTTAACTATTAAGGGTAGAGTTGGGGATTTGGAAATTCGAAATGGGAAGGAGTGAGAATGAGTCGATATAGAAAAAAAAAACCAGATAGGAGCCTGCGCTGATAGCAGGGTGTCGTGGATGGAAATACATGATATTTTGGTATAAAATAAAAGAACCTCTGGAGGTGTGAAAATGAGTGATGTGAGAGAGAACACCTAAACACAAAGCAGAGCTGATAATTAGTAGTAGTTTACTAAGAAGGTGGAAAAAAATGAAGGATGGTAGATGTCAGACAAGTAAGAGTTATCACAGTCATCCCCAACGTGGGAATCTGTTATTATCTTACAGGGCCAACACGGCTACATACACCACCTTCTCCTTCTTTCCTTATTCCATTTATACTGCATAAATACACATCAACTCTCACCTTCAATATGATATTTGCAAATTTCAGTTTCTCAACATTTCAACTTCCAGTTTCCTCCTTCTCGTTTGAGTTCAGTTTATGTTAAAATAAAAGAAATATGTTTGTATTCCTAGCGAAACCTGGCGAAGGAACACTAGGCTGCTTCTAATGCTGAACTTTACCACACATTCCTTTTCAGGGGCTGCTTTAGGGCGACTTCCACTTTGCTTTTTTGATTGTGGTGAAATAGAAGGGTGAGCCAAGAAGTGCTGCTCGGTTGTCATTCCTGGAAGTATCTGGCAACAAAATGCAGGAACTTTTATCCTTCTTTATGCCCGTAAGCTTGCTCAGAGGAGTAGTAAAAGCTTGTTCAGTTCAGGGGTAATCTTTGAGCGGGAGGGGGGTGATACTTATCAATCACTCTTTCATGCTCCAGCACTGTCTCTGCTCTGTAACTGACTGATTTATTCTGCTCTTGACAAGTACTCCCATCTTCAACACTTCTTGTTCCTGTGAGTTCTGCTGAATAGAGCAAGCGCCGTAGCAGTTTTACATCAGAAAACTGTTACTGCACTCCACAAACGTGTTTCCCCCTGCCGATATAGTGTTAATTATGTGGCTACAATGCATAAACCTTTTTGTGGTCTAGTACCACAGTTTTATGGGAGGTGCCCGCTACATTTACAATTGTGGTATTGATATTAATCCATAACATGTATTGTAATGGTGGTTTAGTTCTTTAAAGTGAATGCATGTTTTCTACTTTACTAGACAGTATCAAGTGTACAAATACAGGGTAGCAGGAGTCATTTTAGTGACCAGGCCTGTACCCCCAGATGCCCTGCATTGCTACCCCATGCAGTCTCTGTACTCACCTCTCCCACCTAAGGGTCTAATTCACCATTGTGCGAAGTGAGCCGCGAAGCCTTCGGCTCACTTCGCGCATGGTGTTATGCGCCCGCTGATGTCCTGCACGCGGACATCAGCGAGCGCATTAAAGGAATTTCAGTCTCGGTGAGAGCACTCGAGTCTCCTCACCAGGACTGGAATCCCTTTAATGCACTCGCTGATGTCCGCATGCAGGACATCAGCGGGTGCATAATACCATTTGTGAAGTGAGCCGAAAGCTTCGTGGCTCACTTCGCACAATGGTGAATTAGGCCCTTTAAGTCTCTCTGATCTTCTGTTCTTTCTTCTGTACTTATGATCTTCAAAGCCTATAAAAAGGTAATATTTGTTGTATAAGGGAGGCTTTGGTGATAGTTGAAGCAGTGCAGGATTTTGGTGAGCCTGGTGGCTTAGATATGCCTATGAACAATAGAAAATATTTTATGACAGAAACTAAAAAAAATTCAGTGGCAATGTTTCTCTACAATTCTAAATAATAGTTTACTTTCTTGTGGTTTCTAGTGGAGTTTCACTCTTCTGCGTATATTGTAGACCTAACTACAGATTTATAGCAACTACCCCAGAGGTCTACCCTTTCCTTAATCCTGACTGGAACTTTGGCTGAAACACTGCACTGTATCGAAATATGTTTATATTAGGACCTATGTGGTGTACCACTTTCAGTCTAGGCTCCAGCCTAATAACTTAGCCCTTGTCTTTGCCCAAAACTACTACTAGAGCTTCCTTCTTTCCCAGCAACAGCTGAATAACACTGATGGCTTCTTGTACCTTGCACTGCACGAAAACCACGTGGAACACTTACTGGAAGTGGCCAAGTAATATAAGTAAAGGCAAACATATAATTAATACAAAAAGAGAATTTGAACAGGTATTACCCAGAGATATAATACAGCTCACAGGGAATTTTGTCACTGTCTTTCATTTCCCCTGATTTTGTCAGGCACAGTAATAATCCCAGATAACTCAGTGCACATCAATTTATTATCAAAGTGCCCTTATGGGATATGGCATCTTTTGGGTTCTTTCCACTAATATTTGATAAATAGGATTGGGATTTTAGTTTTGTCTGATTCATCTTACTCTCAGCTTCAAAATAGAATGGATTTAAAAATAGCTTTTGATAACTTACTTATTATTGAGAGTTTTTCTTCCAAGGATATGTCATAGTGTTCTGACTAATAGGCTTTTCAGGGTTCTGTCTAATATGGTTTGTCACATCATTGCACAAGGATAGTCTCTATGGGTTACTGGCCATTACATACTTATATTCATTTCATTTATGTTTGTTACAAACAGTGATGTTTCATTGAACAAATATAACTAAAATGTGCACACCAGGAGAATATAGTAGAAATAGGCAGAAATTAAACTTAGGTAGTGGGGGCATAATACCACTCTGACCTCAATTTAAATTGTGGAATCCCACCAGGGTACTTTGCTATTCAGGTAATTAAAATAGGATGTCCACAGAAAGATGAAGACTCTGAAGGTGGTTATTCACTAAGGTGTGAATTCGACTGTCGAATTCTCAAACATCGGATTCCCATAGCAAATCTGCAACTGCGACGATTCTTTCATTGTAAAGTTGTGACCGCAACAAATATGAAAGTTGTGGCTGTGACAATATACTCATTGTAAAACCACGACTGTGACAGTAGCAGTCTGTTGCAGCTGTCTTTAGCTGGCAATTTCATAGCTATACGCAACAATTCGTACTTTAGTGAATAACTCACACCACTGGTTTGCACACAATTGGGATTGTGCAGTTAATTGGCAGTGTAGTTCCTGCACTCTAGATGTCTCATGGATACCCAGTTTAGATGGAGCATGCACAGATAGTGATGCTCATCAAAAGGACAAAAAAGGATATATATATATATATATATATATATATATATATATATATATACGTATATGACTGCACAGAAATATTGATAATACCCCATGGAATTGTGGGATTATGCATATAGCAATCATTCAACCATATACATAGAGCATTACATTATTTGGAACTGCAGTTTATATCTCCACAGATATGTTGATGCAAGAAACACTCCCAAGCAGATAGAAGTTAATAGGACTCCAAAGACTGCAAGCTGAATCCAAAGCTATAGAGGTCATTTCCAAACACTAAGAACATAGAGTATGGTCACAGCCACTTAATAGTAAGAGGATAAGGGAAATGCCAGGGGATAAAGCCTCATGCAGATCCTTTCCCAACCAGGTACTCCATAGCAGCTACTGAAATAGAGACATTAGCATAAAACAGCATCGCTACAATGACACAGTTTGAATAGAAGAGCCCCACTCACTTCGCTATGAGGCAAGGAAAGTGTTGTTTTGCATATCTACAAGGATCATTCACATGCTTAATAGGGGCAATATTTGTGCCTTGCTGCTCCGTCTCACAACACTTTAAGCACACAGTGGGGGGTATCTTCACTTACCAATGAGTGCTAATTTTTCAGCAGAACTGTCCTCTAACCTTTTTCTTTTGTGAAGCAACTACTGCACCTTAATACAAGAGTGAAGCTCTCACTAGATACCAACTTTTCTTGCAAAAATGCACAACTTCCTGGCATGAACCTATGTCTCCTTAGACTGATGAGTGACCACAGAGGGGTAGACCAGATAAGGACATCCTTTCCATAACCTGATACAGACATACCTTAAAGCTATAGACGATCCCATGGAAACAGAGCTAAGATATACAGAAAGGGAGACTAACTGCTACAGGAGTATGTAATTTTGAATGAAAAATGTGGTGGCTTCTCCTGAGTTAAAATCTGTGCAAAATGGATTTGAAAGTGGGAACCAATTATCATGTCCATCATATTTGCATGTGACTGCCACAGGTAATAACTCATTTTGTTACATGTAAAAAGCAATTCCATAGTGTCACATAATCACTTTTACTTGATTGTATAAAACACAATAACCCCCATTGGGGGTTATTTATCAAACATTTTTCAAGATCGAAAATAACTATTTGATATAAAAAAATGCATAAAAAAAAGTTATTTCTTACATGGCAAAAAGAGTATTTTTAAATAGGCAATACCGACATAATCAAATAAAGACTGTTCCTCCAGCAATAGGCCTTTAAAAAACCTTTTCGACTTTGATAAATATCCCCAATGAGTGCAACTGTCAACAATTTACTTCAAGTTTCATTTCTCAGTGTATGTGAAAAAGAGGCACGTTTTGTATAGTGAATGTCCTCTTTACCTGAACCTCTTACTACATTGTATCCCTTTATGCTTTTATGCAATGTCTATGATCTGCAAATCTTTTCTGATCTTCAGCAGCCTTAGACAGATTTTCCAGAATTCTTTCCCAGATAGCAGAAAAAGAACTGCATTTGGGCCTCTACTGCAGGAAAAATATTGGATACAATAAGGAGAGAAAGTTCTTGAACAGAGCGGACCTGAGTATGCATTGTATGGGAGTCCAGTCCCATAGAGAACACTTCCAGTGTGAAAACCAATCTTAAAGAGATATATATTTTCTATTGAAGTTTATGGAGTAAATGACAGCTCCCGCTCATATTAAAAAGCAAATAAATCCATGGCAACCACTGTTTAGCAAATAAGGAGTAGAGAATTAGCAGCTATCAGAGCCTTGCGCCCTCAAGTGTAACAAATTCATTTTGACTATCTAATTCCCACTCCCATGAATAGGCCCCTGCATTTTTTATTTGTATTACTTTTGTGTTTCTTTATCCCACTCAGTGAAATCTTTTTTTATATTTCTCATAAACACACATCGACCCAGTTCCATTTTTTTCAGTTCAACTTTAGATAATACATTTTTACAAGTTGCCTCAAAAAACACAATAAAGGGAACATAACTGTATTCTTTAAAAAACATAACACACATTTATTGTAATTAGAACAGAATTTTTAGAAGCACCGATTCTTTTTTTTTTTTTTTACATATTTGTAAAAGAACAAAATTGAGAAGTGGTAGAAAACGGATTTCTTTGGAACGTTACCGCTTTTCAAACATTTAGCGTAATTACAAAAATTTTACGTCACAACTTTTCAATTATGCCAGAATATTTGCCAACACTTCACCAACTTTTCTGTGTCTTTTTTCCCCCCACAGATTTGGTGACTTACCTTCTCAGTGGCCGTGTTATGTTACATGTTCATGTTAAAATGTCAAATGTTACATGTTCCCCTTTCCTGACATGGCCTATACTATTTTTTTCATTCTTAATTTGCAAAGTAGCTCCCAAATGGGGGCCTTAATATGTAAAAAAATCACAATAATACACAAAAATAAAACAATTTAGATTTTTTTTTTTGCCTCAGTATTCACAAATTAGTTCATATAAGTTTGGGTGAAACAAATCAAAAATGTATCCCCTTGAGTTTATAGTTACTAAAAATGCATTGTGGGATTGCACTTTTTAAATGACTGTCCTTTTAAAGAAGAGCTGAACTTTGCCTTAATCCCTTATTAAATAAATAAGTCTAATAGATAAGAACATAATAAAACTTAAAATGCAGAGATCTGACTCACTATTAAGTTATAAGCTCCTGCATCACATTTTTCCTTAGCTGTACCAGGAATCCATTTTGTTATTTTGGACACGCCCCCACCCTCTCTCAACGACTGTTTAACGCTTGTGAAATTGCAGTAATATATAAATATTGCTGTTTTATCCTATTTATAAAGCTGTTCAGTCAAATTTTATCAACCAAAATGTTTTCACCTGCTTTTAGGCTTATGAAAACCCATTGTTCCCCATGGAGATGGTCCTATCATTAATCACAGTTGAAAAAGATTTCCCATCTACGAAGGATATGGATATGTTATTCTGTATTAGAAGAGGGAGCCTTATAGAAAAACACTGCAAAGTGTGCCGGATTCAACTGATTTCTTTTCAATTCTGTATAAAACAGAGGAATTGAAAAGTCTAAAGAAATGAAAAATAACATCAAAATGCGCCGATACACAGCACAGCGAATGGGCTTTATAAATATCCCCCTGAAGCATTGCGTGCCTAGCCAAGTCATGTATTTATGGACACCCTCACATCAGATTGACTTGGCAGTTGTCTAATGTTTTTTAATGTCTTCCTTCTTGGCAGAAAATCTCCGCTGATAAGTGCTAAAGTTTATTGAAATCTGATAGAAGTGATTGTGAGCCAGCTTAAACCTGGCATTACTGCACTGAATAAATAACACTCTGAAATTCTATACACATATTTAACTGTTTAAGCTTTTGACATATCTGTGTTTAGAACAGACGACCTCTGACTTCTTTCTTTCTTTTTTCTCCAATATATTTATTCTTCTTGGCATGGTTTTTAAAAAAAAAAAAAAAATAAACAAAAATATAAATTCAAGATCATGTAATAGAAAATGAAAAGTTATTTAAAAAGCAAAAACAAAACAAACAACAGCAACAACAAAAAAAAAATACACCAAAAAAAAAAACAATTCTAGAAATAATCAGGAGAATTCATTAACAGGCCTGGCAGTCATTTATAGAGGACTACTGACCGATAGCAACCAATCAGAACTTGTCTTAATTCCAAAACAGGTGAAGGGTACTGTCATGTGTGAGAGATGCTCTATTGAAAGATATAATTGGCTGCTTCACACCACTATTTATTACTATTTACTATTACAATGAATGGTTATTCTATTCAGTAGAGTGCAGTTTCCATTGCTTATGTGTTATATGTGTTTATAATGGGAAAGTCAAGTGAAGATAAATCCTTTTTAAGAAAAAGGTACCATTTTACTTTTAACACTGATATATGCTTTTTAAATATACTGTAAATCACAGCAGTTTAATCCTGGCCTAATTTAAACACCTACCATAAAATAGCAGAAAAGATGCTGTCTTAAATATTCTTTTTTAGACACTTTTTTAATATTAGAAAACATTCCGTCGTTTCCTTTATTTTGATATTTTACACGGATATGATATGATGCTATATCAGAGACCTTAGCGTGTTTTAGTTTCTGGGCAGTAAAAAAAATGCGAAAGACAAGCTGAATAAATCTACCATTACTGCTAAGTCATTATATTGTCACAGTGCATAAACGTGTCTTTCTATATTTTTGATTTTTCCCTAAATAAAGTATTTATTTTCTTTTATGTTATTTTAGGAACAAGTGTTACTCTTTGCTCCTGCCTTCTGCAATGCACTACAGATATCCTGTCACTGTTCATAACGTCAATTATGGAGAGTTCAGAAAGGAAATGATAAAGTTTAAATACCACAGAGGAATGGTGCCTGGCAAATGTCCTTTGCATTTTCTTAAAGCATTACTTAAATTGGTCTGATTGGTTTAGACATAGCTATATTATTCGTCTAGCTTCCAGTTGCTTCCAGGCTGCATTAGGGAACCGTTATCAGTTTTCTGATATACTGCAGAGAAATGCATTTTATTAAGACAAAGAGCAGGAAAATGGGACAATTATTTGTATGCATGAATAGTTATTTATAGAAGAAATGACTTCCTGGTTCATTAACTTAGATTTTTCAATTCAAGATAATTTAAAGAATTAATGATCATTATAGAAGAAACTTCAAAGACAATATGAATTTAAATCCACAATTTTCATATTTACAGATTGCCTAGTGCATTCATTTAGAACAGAACATCTCCAATGCTCCAGTTAAAAATCCAAGGCACCTCCAAAGACTGATTTGTCTCTCCTGCCAAAACACATTTTCTGGCTACTGAAAGGGGTTGAAATTAATTTCTGGGCTGCAGGGGGCACCAGCAGTGGGAAAGAGCCCATTGGGGTTATGGAATTGCTATGATCCTTGTAGTCTCACCCCTGTCTAAGCCACTGTGGTGGGTTGCTGCATCCACTACGTGAGGAACCAATTTTCTGATGAAGCATATAACATGCTGTAGGTAGGAGAAATAGGTTAAAAAATAATACTTTTCCCTGATTCCTAAAACAAGTATGGGCAGAATTAGAATACAGTATGGCATACTTTTATACCAGGGGTTAAAATCCTTGCAGTTTTTATGAATACCCAACATTTTAGCATGTTCCTTTTTTATATTTCTAACAAATACAAAGGTGTACTGTGCCGAATTCTACAGTTTTATTTCACCAGATCACTTCTCTGCTAAGGGAATTTGCTGCTTTGGGAATAAGGAGTGAATTGGCAACTGCTGGAGCATCGCGACCCGAAATACACTTCGACGAATTAATTCTCACTTCCCATAAATCCTTTAAAACAGTTAAGCAGTGATGTATTATCATGAATCTAGGCTTGCAATTTACTTTCCTTCTAATATATTCAGCAAAACATGTCTGAATTATAATTTTATTGTTAAATTGCTCTGCGCTGTGTAACCTAGTGGTGCTTTAGCAGTGAAATGATACATATATACATAATCATGAACTACCTGCGCCATGCTCTGATTCCAATTCTCAATACATCCAGGAATACCCAACAGCATCATTATAAAGTAACAAGGAGAAGTTATTATAAATATTACATTCAATACGCTTGGAATAACTTATTTACTGTATATAATAACCTCTTTTTAATCTACTAATAATGTATCCTTTGCTCCCAGACATCTCATTTTATAAACCATTTCATAAACTATTTTGTGCCTTTATATATCCCAGATTGCATTTTATGCACTGCAATATATTCATTATAGTTTGTATTTCTCATATTTCCTTCAAACAAAATATTGTCTGTGGGGATTAATTGAATTAATTTGGTTAGATAATAAGGAAAACTGCAATTTTATCTTACAGTTATTTTTGAAATTCTCATGCTTTTTATTCAGGTCAATGAATTCTCCAAGAAAATACATTTGACAAATAACTCTTCTAATTTTTATATATCCATCAAATGACAACACTATGCTGTATCTGCAGTGGGAAAATTGTTTTTAAACATGTAGTTTCAAGTCACATATCATAGTTGAACTTGTTTCACTGCATTCACTGCCTTTTGGATTTGTTTCCCTTAAGAAATAAAGGTTATGCAAAGGTGTTTGACGACAAGCAAAATTAAAGGAAATTTAAACAACAGTGTTATTATTTATTGAAGGTAACTATTTGATTTTTTTCAGGTTGCATGTTTTTAAATTAAAAAAAAAAAACTATTACAATGAATCACAAAAATGACATTCTATAGCAGTCAGTGTAGGCTTCATTTGACATTTCACAGTTGACTATAAGTAAGTAAGTATCATCACACAAATCAGTGAAGCAATGAAGCAATAAACCAAGAAAACTAGCAAAAGAGAGGAAGAACAAAGAAAGAATAAAGTGTAACATTCGCTATAAAATACGACTTCTTATATTATATATTATTATTATATATATAATAGCCATTTAGGTAGAGTAAAGCTTGAGTAGTGAAAATGATATTTTTAGGGCATTCTTTATAAATACACAAATAGAAAAAGTTACCCACTCATTAAGGGCTGTTTAATTACATTTTAACTGTTGGAAATACGCCTCGTGAATTTGTATAGTTAAATGAAAGGGAGTTATTTCTAAAAGTTAAAAAGTTGTCCGGCTGGGTAACGGGTGATATATCCATATTTATAAAAACAAAGAGAAAGAAAGATGCACACACTATTCAATGCCAAGTAGAACCACACAGTGGGGAAGCATCTTTCTTTCTTCTTCCTTTTGGAAGTTTTGCTAGTTATACTGCCACATATCCAAGGCGATGGCAGCACAGAAATCATTGAAACTACTTGTGCATTCCTTTTTTGTTCTTCCATAATATACCCATATTCCCATTTTACCATCAATTTTAAAAGCGGTTAAGTCCGATTTTTTTTTCAAACAATTGTGATTGGCTCCTTTAGGATAATCCATCGTTCCCTGTGGAGTTGGTCCTGTGACGTAAGCCACAGTCTCAGTATAAAATGCTCATCCAACTCATCTGATGTTATTGTAGGTACAAATTTCCCATTTAAAGTTTCAGGGGCTAATTCACCATTGTGCGTAGTGAGCTGCGAAGCCTTCGGCTCCCTTCGCACATGGTGTTATGCGCCCGCTGATGTCCTGCACGCGCATTAAAGGGATTCCAGTCCCGGCGAGGAGACTTGAGTGTTCTCGCCAAAACTGAAAGTCCTTTAATGCGCTCGCTGATGTCCGCGTGCAGGACATCAGCGGGCGCATAACACCATGTGCGAAGTGAGCCGAAGGCTTCGCAGCTCACTACGCACAATGGTGAATTAGCCCCTCAGCGTATGACTAATGTCACACTCCATTCCATGGTTTGTCAGTAGTACAATGACTAAAGGGGAGAATGAATAGAAGAAATAGCTGTATGGCTCTTCATTATACAGTAAATAAACTCAAGAAACCACTAGTCAGTGAAGGCAAGACAAGGGGCCAAGGTTGCTGATGTCTGTTTACCTATTCATTAATTTTTTATATAGCTCTACTATATTACGCAGTGCTTTACAGAGATTTGTCATTCACTTCAGTCCTTGCCCTGTGGAGCTTACAATCTATTTTCCCTATTTAATCACACATAGACAGACACAAATGTATGTTTTTGGATTGTGGGAGGAAACTGGAGTGCCCTACAGTAACCAATAATCAGTTAGTAGCCACTGGTCTAAAATATTATTAGAAGGCATCTGATTGGTTACTACTAGTCATTATCAGACATGGGCAATCTTTTCTCTTGATAGTTCATTACCCACATATTTGTTTCACTTTTACAGCATTTAATGAAAAGTTGCTTACACAAAAATTTTGCATTGATAATGTTATTTAGCCACAAGAAAGATTTTTTGGGATAATATCCAAGGGCTTTACATATATGTACAAGAGAAAATATACAAAATCATAACACAAATCACTCTTTATAATATGGATTTGATTCAATCTGAAAACTTATTAGGCCACCAAGTCATTTTTGCACTAAAGCAAAAATGTTAACAGATTTACAGCTGTACTACTGGCATGTTGGGTGCCAATAAATCAATAGATATTTGAATTAGTTATGGCTTAGCTGACAATTGTTTGAAGCTTTTACATTTAAGATGGAAGAGAATTTTTAGATAGATTTAGGGTATCTGCTGGAAGTGAAGCCAGATTTTACCAGCTGTGGTGAAGCAGCAATAAATCTTCCTACTATTTAATCACAAGTGATAGATGAAATGTTACCATGGCAAAGTAAGAAAAGTCTTATTGACGAAATTCATTTTAAAAAAACAATTGCTAGTATTTTCAGAGTAGATGACATCTGGAAAAGCCTTGCTTCAATGACAAATTATGAGTATGCCGTGCTGGGATGAATCACTTAGAAATAGGTTACAGTGATAACAGGTTTTATCTGATGATCACTTTAGAGAGTAGGTCTCACTGCAGATGGACAAGGAGTGACATTTCCTCAAGCTTAATAAATGCTTTGGAACATGGTTTCAAATTCTATCTAAAGTTTTATTTTGCAAAAATTCAATACAGCAGGGAATTCTTGGCCAGAAAGCTTTTTGCAGTTTCTTGAAAGCGTATAATGTAAAATAATAGCATTTGCCAGTAAGGTACACTGAACAAATGAAAGAAGCACTATGTTACCCTAAACTGAAATGCATCAAATTAATAACAACTAATAATTAATTTAACATTTATAATTACATTCAATGTTCCTTGTGTGTAATTCAGATTGCATCTTAATATTTCAAACTAACCACTGTAGAGACAAAGTGTGAAATGGAATCCAACCTGACTGAGATGCCAATAGGACAAAATAACCGTTTCTTCTAGTAGCAATGTCAATTATTTTGCTTTTAACTTAGTGCATTCAGCTATCTTCATTATTTCAGTCTTCATAATATTGCATTTTAAATACTGACCCTCAGTATTGTACCTGAGGATAAACGGTTAAATTAAAGGGGCACTATAGTGCTGATATAACTGCACACATACATATAAAACTCCTTTATACTAAGCCAATTGCTGACACAAATAGTTAAAAAAAAACATTTAGGGAAGAAATAATACTTGCCGTTTGTTTCCTTTAATTAGTTTTCCTGAGAGCTGACATTTTCCTCCCCCACTCCCTCTCCTCTTTGTGTTCTGAAAGTCTGGCAACAAGAGGAGAAAAAGTTGCCTATCCGCTGTTGGTTAAGTAGTGTGCTGACCTTTTGGCCTCATAAATTTAAGATTGTTTACATTTGGAATGCAGGAGATTACAGAGGGAAAGCTGACTTGTGCATAGGTGTTAAGTAGTAAGTAGGGCAAAATGTCTGGTGGAGGCTACCTTTTCATGAAAAACTGGTCAGTACACATCACACACACACAGGGCTGGGCTTAGGGGTAGGCAGGGTAGGCACCTGCCTATGGCGCAGAAGGAGGGGGGGCACTATCTTGGTGATCACCCCCCTCCTTTGCCCTGTCCTTACCTGCCTACTCCTTGGCCCAGCCGTCTCTGCTGTAGCGCTTAGCGTTACAGTGTCCCTCCTCCCGATAATACTAACTTCCTGCCAGAGGTAGGAATTTGAATTATTACTTGAGAGAGGGGCCTTATAGCGCTAAGCACTACAGCAGAGACAGCTGGCCAAGGAGGAGGCAAATAAGGATAGGGCAAAGGAGGGGGGTCAGTATTAAGATATTTCCCACCTCCTTCATAGGGTAGGGACTAGGAAGGAGGGGGCAGCTGAGTGTGGGAGTGGGTTGTGGGG
>WMED01006825.1:0-18127 GCA_019650415.1 Pipa parva
ATATATTTACAAAAACATTTATTTCATTAGTAGAAACTAATTTAGTATTAGTTTTGAGGTAACAGGTGCACTTTAATGGCAGCAATATGGTGGATGCCAAAAGCCAAAAATGGTAAGTTAAAAAGTGAAGAGATGATTTGCATTTCCTTCTAATTATGGTTAATGGGAATCCTGTATTAAAATGATGCTTCCTGGATGTGAGATGGGTATTATAATGGGTATTTTAGCACAGGTTTCTTCGCTGGACAACCGTGAAATCTCCCTTAATTCACAAAACAACGGAAAAATGAAAAAGAAGGAAACCAGCCAACGCAGCTGTGCTGAAACCCTTTATTGGGTGTTCAAGCGCAACATGTTTTGGGCGTCCTGCCCTTTATTGGGTATTCAATACACTACATGTTTTGGGCGTCCTGCCCTTTATTGGGTATTCAATACACTACATGTTTTGGGCGTCCTGCCCTTTATTGGGTGTTCAATACACTACATGTTTTGGGCGTCCTGCCCTTTATCAAGTGTGATAAACTTTTTCATTGTTTTGTGGATTAAGATTAATAGGAATGTTCCGTCTGTGCAATAAGCTAAGCCTTGTTCATGAACTGTTTTACATGGAAAACTATATTCAGTAGTAAAGATAAAGACTACGGGGGTTATTCACTAAGGTGCGAATTTAATTGTCAAATTTGCAAACAGCGGATTCCCATTGTAAATCCGCGACAATTTCCCCATTGTAAAGTCGTGACAATTTTTTAATGTTAAGATTGCGACAATTTTCCCAAAATAAAGTTGCGACTGCGACAATATTCTCATTATAAAGACGCGACTGCAACAGTTGCTGCCTATTGCCACTGTCTTTATCTGTCGAATTCGCACCTATACTCTACAATTGGGACTTTAGTGAATAACCCCCTAAATATAAATAGGGACATTTCTCCGTTAAGTCCGTGTAATTCATTAGATCATCTTGGCATTGTGATTTACAAATCTGGAAGGGATTCAGTGGTGAATGACAGATTTTCTGTTTTCTACCAGTATTGGGTGAATCCGAACGCAACCTTTTAGCCCTTAACAATTCCCATTTGGAAATAAATGAGAGTTCTTGCTTCCCTGCGCTTTCTTTATACAGTATTAATCTTTTTTTTTTTGGGTTGTATACAGACAAAGATCATGGCCTGGGCTAACAATTGCAGAAGCAAAAGCTGCTTTCTATATTCACCGCTGCAAGCAAAACCCAGGCAGAATTACTAAAGTGGTAGGCAACAGTGGAACAAAGGCTAATGCAGGTCTAATAGAAGCAGGCAAAGGCTGGTGTAGGGAGAAAGGAAAGATAACAGTAATGGGTAGATTGTTACCTCGGGCATCCTGTCGTTATCCAGAAGTGAATTACATGAAGGCTTTATAGCTGAACTAAGCAGCGATTGTGAAACTCGGAAGCAAAGAAAAACTCATGAATAATTTGCACATTGCCTGGGAAATATTGGCCATTTATAATAACTGTAAGTGGTAAATTGATTTAAATATAGTGTATGGTAAATACAGTGTAAAAAAGACATATTAAGCTGCCTTGCAGACAAAGGAAAGTAAACTAAAATTCAAACAATGAGGAAGCAATGATTTCCCTAAAAATACTCAACTGTAATTTAAATGGAAACCCAGGAAACAGCATGGATAAAGGTGATATACTTATTAGCTCGCTGAGCTGGATTATAATGTGATCTTTCAAGGCCAGTTAACTCTATATATTGGGTAGGTTATAAAATGTAGTATGAAGTATTTTAACCGTATGTTATGGTTACAGACAATGTGACCATGTGTCACCTGCAGTCTTCTCTTAAGTGTAATCGACGCTAACATAACATTAATATATATGCCTTTAATCCTGGTAATAGGTAATAAATAAATTGTTTATGTTAACGCCACTTTATACATTTCCTCCATGGTGTCTTAACTTAAAAAAAACATTTACTTCCCCTTTGTTGGGCTTTCTGGGGCACTCCTAGAATATCCATTAAAGTTCCATTGAACACAAATAGGTTAGACTGGCAGTGGTTTAACTAAAAGGTAAAAGATGACAGCATTTTTGCAAAGGTCAAATCAGACAGAAATGAAAAACAGAAATTTAACTTCAATGACAACATTTTCCAAGTACCATAAAGGAATAAATGTCATGTTTAGTACATTTTACTTATGAACTATTTGACTTTATCCTTTGACTTTGTCCTTTTTTCTCTCAGCTTTTCGATCAGGGTTATCCAGCTTCGGACTGGCCCTCCTCTGTTGCCGGCCGCATCATGTGGATGTCATACATCATGTGATGCAGCCAGGGGGCGACTCCTCCCGGTGGGTCACTGTGCCCCAGACCTACAACTACCTCTAATTTACCTTAAAATACATTTTTAACTGAAATGCTTTAGTTTTGAAAACTGATTATATTTTTAATAAGCAAAAAAACAATGTAAAAAGAACAATTTCAATCCATCAATGACTATGGGGGTAGCAAGAATGATTTTTTTTTCAATAACTTTTAACCTTTGACAGATGTCTGGTCTGATAACCATGGTAGCAGAATATCTGAAGGCAGAATGAAATGGGCTGGAAAGCTTTATACAAGCCATTGAACCTCTATACAGTATAGGAGAGTTACATTTATTCACAACATGACACCTATAGAAGCCTTCAAGGGAAGTGTTAGTCATAGTTTGACTCCAAGGGAAGGGAAACATTTCGGAAGCGCACTAGATAAAGAACAGCATGAAGAGAGAAAATGATTATATTGATTCATTGCTTTGAAAACAAGCATTAGAGCCTTAAGTAACATTTAACCTGACAATAAAAGCCAGAGAAAGCAGAGTCTTTTTGAAATGAGCCTCGTGAGCCTCGCCGAGACTGGAATCCCTTTAAAGCGTTCACTGATGTCCGCGTGCAGGACTCAGCGAACGTGTAACAGTCTCTGTGTACTGATGTGAAGGATCGGAGGGTAAGTTCGCTCTTTGCTGAATTACCCCCTAAAAATTGAAGCAATCACGACTTTACAATGGGGAAATTGTCGCAGTCGCAGATTTGCTATGGGAAACCAGCTATTTAAGAATTCGACAGTTGAATTCGCACTTTAGTGAATAACCACCTGAATGTTCAAAAATGCACTATATTAGCCATACACTTCTATCTATTATAAACAAGGCCGGTTCTACCGATGGGCGGTGTGGGCAACGGCCCAGGGCGCAATCTATTTGAGGGGCACTGTTGCCCACATCACCCATCGCTAAACTTGACCTCCCCCCACCCCCCACTCACCTCCAACAGCGTTACAGCGACACACCCGTCCCCCTCTAATGAGGTAAGTTGAATGCGATGGTGCTCCTTGGCTGCTTCGGGTCTTGTCAGCTGTTTTCGGCAGCTGCTGGCAAGACCCAAACATCTAAGGATCGCCGTCACATTCAACTTACCTCATTAGAGGAGGACGGTGCGTCGCTGGAACTCTGTTAGAGGTGAGTGGGGGGCGCCGGGCAAGGTGGGTTGGGGGTGGTGCGGGGCAGGGGGGCAACATGGGGCGGGGGAGTGCTGGTGGGGGGGGGGGGGGGGGGGGGGGGGGGGGGGGGGGGGGGGGGGGGGGGGGGGGGGGGGGGGGGGAGGCCCAGGGCACCAATAGGGCCAGGACAGCCCCTGATTATAAATCTGTGGTATTGTTCCCTACATACCTGGCCTGGTATTAGTTTACACAGAAACTAAACACAAAAATGGAGTGCACGTTCAACATGAAAAGATATGTAATATAAATGAATGTAAAAATGCCTCAATTCCTATATAATATAGTTACTAAATATTCAGGCGTTGCTTCTACAACTAAAGGCACTCAGTTGTGTCTATAATGTATGATATTTAGCTATTCAACTCTTAAAAATTGGGCTTTAGGTTACATTTTCTGAATATATATTATCTAATGAACCACAGAAAACAATAGGGGTAGTGTTTGTTTAAAGGAGACCTAAAGTAAAAAAATAAAAAAGGACAGTTAAAATATTTACTTTATACAGAGCCAAATGATTACAGTCACAGCATGAGCTGTGCTGTAATTAGCCGGCAGCCGAAGCTTCCCTCAATGCCTTCTTCACTGCGCTGGCTGTCTGAGAAGCCAGTGTGCAGCTCCTTCTTATCCTTCCTGGGCTTCTACATCATCACACTCATTGTGGGGAGCGTTCTCATTGGCCCTCGCAATGAACGTGATGATGTTTAAGCTCCTCAACACCTGATGTGTAACAGGATGGAGAGCTGCGGCGCTGGATGCCAGTCAGCCAGTGCTGTGAGAAGCATTGGGGGAATCATCATGAGCCGGCTAATTACAGCACAGCTCTCAATTGCTCAGTATAAGGTTGTTTATTATTTTTTTACTTTAGTTCTCCTTTATCATTATGGCTGATATGAGATAAAAACAGAAACAGAAAGCAATACAATTCATAAATTCAGCTTCAAATATATCATTTTTACATGTGCCGTATTAAAGTAACTGCCATGCCAAACCAAATGAGATTTTTTTTCTGGTGTTACTTGGCTAATTTAATGTTAGGGTACACTATCCATTTTTTCACCAGTGCAGTGGTACAGGTGACTGAATACACTAAGGAGGTTATTCAGGAAGCTCCGAAGTGAGGCACGTAGTGTTCGCCTCACTTCGTAAAAACTGACATGCTCCTGGCGAGAGCACTCGAGTCTCCTCGCCGGGAGGGGAATCCCTTTAATGCGCATGCTGATCTCCGCGCGCAGGACATCAGCATGCGCATGTCAGTTTTTACGAAGTGAGGCGAACACTACGCACCTCACTTCGGAGCTTCCTGAATAACCCCCTAAATGTTTTACTACTTGCATAGATATGGTTGTGCTTGCTGTTCTTTTATATGCAAAAACCTAATATATAAATAGCTGCGTGTGGCTAGTGTCTAAAAGTAGGTTGCTGAACTGCAATTAGTAATGCTTCACGGCATATAAAATAAGAGTTAAAATAAGAGTACAGTTTTACAGCAACAGATGGCAAAATCTTAATGCAGATCTTAGGGGATTAAAGAATGAGTTTAGTTTCCATTTCGGTTCTCTAAGAACAGCCAATGGCAATGTGAATTGTCATCGTAGGAGCAGTTAAATGGCAGGTGCTTAAATTAAATGCTAAAAATAAATTAAAGCTGTTTGTGTTGGGAACATTAACAAACAGGGCCAAATGGAGACACTAGCCACTCACTTACACAAGTATTGTAGTTTAGGACAATAGCTGACTGTGACAATGTGCATGGTGACTTTTCTTTTTCTAGGCATGTTTCACCACAAAAAAAACAAACAAAAAAAAAAAACCCTTTTAGTTAAAGGTACATTAAAGCTTGTAAAAAAAAGAGCTTTATATTTATTAGCCACCTAGTTTTAAGTACATGTGTTCAAAGGGCAGGTTTAGGCTTACCAATTTTACAGCATAATCATAGCAATTGAAGAAAAAAACAAGGACTTGGAGAAGAGATTTTCAGATAATCCTAGCCCCATCTCATTTAGTCAAGGACTATGCTCACTAACTGAGCATGTTCCCTCTTCCTGAAACAAATTAAAATTCACTTTCACTTTCTTTATGAAACTTAGTTCAAGACTGCTGTGAGAGAAAAACAGGCTAAAACAGCTTAGAGTCAAAAGCTGCTTAGTAACCTTAATGCTACAACAAGTAATAGCCTGCACAGAGGTAACAAGGGGAGGGGCTAGGATTAGCTTGTGCTTGTTTTTCCTCTATTGCAAAATGAGTAAGCATAAACATGTCATTTAAACACTGGTTGTACTTACAGTAAATCTAGCTGCTCAATAAATAGAAAGCACTCTTTTTTACAAGCTTTACTGTCCCTTTAATGCACGATTAGGATTGATCAGAATCCATCTGAACCTAGATTTGCCCTTGGTGTAGATGGTCAGTGCAGGATAACATTTTAAACAAGAAACAGTGGCCCTATATATTCAGTGATCATGGTCTGAGCAACCTTTGTCAGTGTGAGTATTTTTAGAAATACGTACATACAGTAAATAATAAATACTTCATGTTGAGCAGTAGACTAATTTAGTTGCAGTCACTATTGTTACTTTTGAATGAATAGTCGCTTTAAGCACACTGGAGCCCAGCCATTAACCCCCCCCCCCCCCCCCCCCCCCCCCCCCCCCCCCCCCCCCCTTCCCAATTTGCCATTCTGATGTGGAAAAGTTAAGCAGGTGAATTCGGAGCACTATGCCTTGTTGAATTCACAATTGCAACATGCTCCACTGCTTAGTCAATAGTACAAAGTAGAAGTACCTTTGCACGCACATGAAAAGTTATGGGAAGTGCTCAGTGAGATTGCGACTATATTAGTCGCCCGAATTAGACGCATATTCGCCACATTGCAGCGTTTGATCTGTAAGCAAACATGGGGAAATTGCAGTCAAATGCGAATTCAGAGCTATATATGACAATTCGGCACTTTAGTCAGTAAGGCCCATTGAGTTACCAGTGCATGCTGAAGTTGTTTCCATAGATTCTGTTGATGTTGTTGGATTTAGGTTGAAAGATATTTTTATTACTTACATACTTTGTCCAAACGTTACTGCTTAAGGAAACATTTCACCATTTTCATGATTATTTTCCTCTGGAGGTTTATTAAGAATCTCTGGATTCCTTTTCATTCTCATGATAATATTTATGCACAGACCAACACATACTGTATATAACTTTATGCTATAATAACTTATTTCATAAAAACAAAGAGAAAATAAATATTTGGGATGTTGGCATTTTATTTTTGCCTCCTTCTCAACATGATAAATATACTCCCTAATATTTAATTCCATTTATAAATAGAGTAGACTTTCTTCGGACCTTCACTTTAATGTATGCTACATGGCCATTTCATGAATCAGAGCCCAAAATTGTGCTGTTTACTGAAGATTAGGTCTTACTAATGTCTTTAAAAGAGGCAGAATAAAGCTCTCCCTCTTGAAAGCATACCTTTTAATATCAATATTATGTTGGCTGCATATACTAAAAAATGACACTCTCTTAGATAGCTGAGTCTATAAAACACAAGTGTGACTAGAGTTTTTTTCCATCAATGATTACCCAAACCTTGGAGCAAGAAGTATTCACATTTTTAAATCTTGGATGCAAATCGTTGAACCACAGTTGCTTCATAGAGGCTAGAAATGCCATTTTGTCCAGTTTACTGCACATACAGTATAATACATCATGCATGAATTATTTGCAATATTCATAAACAAATGAAAGAGCAGAGGTTCTAATACAGATTGATAAGGTAGACCACTTCTAACTGTAGCCCATTCTAAGCCATTCATTACTACTCTAGGCATAGGACCCTTCAGAAAAGTTTATATACATTTCTATACCAGAAGGTCTCAGATTATATGGTAATGGTCACTGTATCAAATGCCTTAACAAAATCAAAGTAGGCCATATCTAAAGCAGTTCCTCTGTCCAGCTATATACATGGATGGTTGGAGAGATCTGCCTTTTCATAAAAGTCAGTAAATAAATAATAATAAAAAAATACTAGTTATGATATCATTCTCCAAAGCAAATTCCTAAATCTAATCTGTGATCTTTTTTGTTAATAATTTTTTCTCTTGTCTTTACTGATGTTAAAAATGTATAGGTAAGTTGTTTCCAGGCTTCTACATTGTTTCTTTGTTTGAAAATTGGAAAAGATTTTACTTTTTATTGCAATTTCTTTTCAGCCTTAGCACATCTGCTTGCTATTTTACAGTACACTAAAGTTTCTATTTATATTGTCTCTACATTCTTGTCTTCTCCATTTCGATTTTTATTTAAGTCACTTGGTTTATGACTTTATGGTTTTGGTTCCCAAAGGAGTATATACTAAGTAAGGCTGTGTTGTTGCTTAGTATTTTTATCTGACAAGATATTATTCCAGTCTGTAGGGAAACACTACTCTTGGTATGTTGTAGTCTTCCTGAAATTTAATTTGCATGTTGATCCTGTGGTTACTTGCTTTTTTTACACTTAATATGAGTATATTATGGTAACTGTTCCCCAGGTATATTTATTTAAGTTCCCTAGATCCACAAGAACACATTTTCTATTTGGATCTTTTACAAAATAAAACATTAGTGCAGCATTTAGAACTTCATTGACTAAAGTCCGAATCGCCGTGTAGTGTTATGAATTTGCATCTATCCATCAATAACCATGTTTTCTTATTGAGCAAAATCTGCCAAGTGGTGAATACATGACCGATTCGGGCGACTACATCAGTTGTGAACTTATAGAGCTCTTTGCATCATTTTGCGTGCACGTTCACAGATACTTCTACTACTGACTAAAATGTATAGTGGTGTGAACAGTGCCGGCTCTGCCATGAGGCAGAGTAGGCAAATGCTAGGGGCGCCCCTAGCATTTATTTATTTTTATATACCGGGTCGGCTGGAGGTTTGTGTCGCCGGGGGGGGGCGTTGCGGGACGGGGAGGGGCGCCAATAGGGCCAGAGCCGGCTCTGGGTGTGAAGGTGCAAATATGACTAAGTGAACTGCTCTGAATTCACCTGTTTGACTTTACTACTTTAGACTGGTGAATTGGAGGGTTGATGGTAGGGCTCCATTGTTGTGTAAGACCACTATTCATTCAAAAGTGACAATGGCGATTGCGACTAAATGGCAATATGACCTAGAGACAGGGTGACAGAAATATATTCACAGAATACAGTTAGTGTATGTCAGGTTCAGAGCTGCTATTAGTAGGGAAGAGAAGGAAGATCTAAGACTCACGCAGTTTTCACCTAGAGCCCCTGCAAGGAGGTTAGGACTTTGCTGTGATACTATGTCTAGGTCGTGGCCCATGGGACTTACTGTCCACAGATGGAGGTGTACGAGACAGGAGACAGAATGTGTAGTCAGAAAACAGGCAGTTGTCAGGGCTGGTGGCAAGTAGGAGTAAATGATAAATGAAGCACATGGTCTAGGCAAACAAAGTTCAAGTGAGGTCAAGAAACAAGCAGAGATCATACATGAGAATTCACAGTTAGGATAGAGCACACCCAGGAACATCCAGAAAGTCCTATAATCGGGTGTATAGGATAGCGCCTGGGACTCTTAAATGGGCACTTTGGTGGGAACATGTCCGTGATGCAACACCGCCACTGCATACGTCACAACATCAAGTAGATGCCACAGTATTTACGCGCCAATTGAACACGTCGCCGCAACCAGTGTAAGCACAAGATGGCGACTGTGACGGACACCAATGCCAGACCGTGGAGGAGGGGATCAGGTGAGTAGAAGCTCTAACAATGGGATATGGTGAGGATGACGTCACTGCCCTTCATTTCTTGAATTTGCCTCACTCTGCTTCTATCCCCTTGAGTACGCCACACTATGCATGTAACAGCGTTACACTGCTGTCCACCTGTTTGACAAGTGTATTCTCCACTTAGTCAATAGTGAGAAGTGAATTTGTTACTATTTTGGCGATGTAACTCGAATTGTAGCAAAGTGAATTCGACAGGCGAATTTCGGACTTTAGTCAATGAAGCTCATGATGTTTTTGCAGGTCTTCTTCAGTTACTACATGGGTAATTGAAATTCTCCATAATTAAGTTGACAACCAAATAATGATACAGGGATGATAAAATGGTTCACCTGGTTGCAGTATTGATTTTTTTTTTTTTGTGTCAGCTTAATTTGTTTTATTACGTGGTTGCACTTAACTTACTAATCAGTACTGTGGCACACATGAAGCCATATTTTTAACTTTAGTAGTGTCAGGGAAATTCCGACACTTACATCTTTCCATATCGGGCTTCAAATTAGTAGTATTGGTTATTTACGAGCGCTCGTAGAGAGAGACCTTAAAGAATAACACACGTTATCTCTATGAAAGCCTTTCTGAGGTTTAATGGCTCGTTACCAAGATTTATAACAAAGTTTGTTCACTCAAAAGTGACTGAACATACAGAAACAAAACTATACGCTGATTGGCTAAGCAGATTAAACATACTTGTTGTGATAAAGTAATTGTTTTGAGACCCTGAAATCTACAGTGTCTCAAAATAACCTCCAGACATGCACAAAATACTGTCTCCATAGGAGGCAAATTCCTTAGAAATGGCAAGGCTAACTGTTTGCTATCTATCTCTACGCAGAAGAAAACATTGGTTAAATGCCAGGGTTATATTGCTTGAGTAATATCATAGGGCTAAGGTTAGGCCTTAAAGGTATATGTCCATTATGAGCCTAAAGTCCATAGTGAGCTATAAAGTAAATATATATAAGTCCATATAAATATTGAGTAAATATAAGGTCCATAAATATGTCCATCACAGTAGCAATATATCTGATTGGTAGGGAATGAATATTGGGAATTCAAGGCCACAGTAAAAATGGTTTAGGAACACCTGCTTTAACTAAGTTACCATAATTACCAAGCAGTTTCTAAAAGTTCATCATTATACCACTGCTGGTCATTCAGTCACCTCATAAGCAAGCATACTGTATATTCCATTTAGGTGTGATCAGTGCAGCATATAACACTGTCACAGGGGGCATATATTACTTCATTCATTCAGTTATTTTACACTTTTGTACAGTCTAATTGGGCAGTTGTCTCCATGCGGTGTGAAGGGACATTTTGTTGAAGCATTAAGGAGGTCACATCCCTTTAACCTTAGTCGAGGTTATGAAATACATGGTAAAGCATGTCACATGCACATGTGCTTTTTTCCTGAGGTGGAATTGCCTTTTTGACACAACTGCCTTTATATTGATTGAAATTAAAGGTTGAAAATCTGCTTAGTCCCCTTGAAATGTGGGTGTGGCCACACAGATGCTTACCTCATTTCCTGTAGAAGTCTTTCTCGCTATTTTGCATGTAATTAGAGTGCATCATATTTGCTATTATGATGTAATTAGTTACTGTCAATAAAAATCTGCAAGATTTGTAGTATGTGAAACGATAATATTGAAGCCACAGGGACAGTGTGGGATTGGCGCACTGCCTACAAGGAGGCAGCGAAAATATCTGGTGGGCCGTGGTTTCAGAGGGCTCCCATGGAACTTGAAACTGCACCATCACGGCAGGTTCCAAATGGCACTATAAGGCTAGGGTCACCCTAGCTGTTTTTCAACTGAGCTGTTTTTAATTAGGCTCATTATGGGTTACGGTGCAAAACAAAATATTCTGTGTGGATTATCCCACAGGAAACAATGGTAACTATTTTTTCAGATCAGGTGAAAAACAGCTAGTGTGACCCTGGCCTAAAGCAGCTAGTGGTCTTGAGATTAAAAAAAGGTAGCATTAAAAAAAACAACAAAATGGACTGATAAATGAAATGAAAGTACAAAAAAAAATCTTTTGTTTATTGGACCTCTGATGTCTTGTTTCCTATTGGGCCCCAGCACTCCAATCTGGCTCTGTACATGAAAGAAATCTGCAGTAAGCAAAATGGAAAACTAAAAGAATATTGTAGTTTATTTTAATTATTTTGAGTATTGTATTTAATGTAACTGTAATTTCCCTTTAAAGCAACTTTAAATCTGATGTTCTGAAATCAGTCCCAAAAGAAAGAGTAGGAAAGGTTGTATTTTTCTTTAGCAAGATAAAGCTAAAGGCTAGTAAGGTCTGTGCAGCTATTCCTTACTGACACACACACGCTGTCTTGTTTAAAGGTCAGACTATACTTATAGAAACTGAGAATGCTGGGAAAAGTTTTAGGGATTTTACATTCATTTATAGCACTATGATCGTGCAGATTTCCGCATAAAAGTAATTTGTTTAAATCATTACTATTCCTTTCACGTTCTTTAAAGTTTAATCTCCAGACTGCGCCAACCTGTGACTTTGCGAACCATTTATGTCATTGCAGAGAATACAATATTGATTTTATTTTTTAAACTCACAGTGGTAAATATAAGTTAGGAGGACAGAAGAAAGACAATGATGTAAAAGTTCCATGAAGAAATATATATTAAAAAAAGAAGTTGAAAGGTCATTTGGAAATGGGAGGCTACTGCGTCAGTTATAGTATTTTATCCTTTTTTTTGTCAGAGGTCCAGTATAGCAGCCCTTACACATTTATTCAAATATTTAAAGGAAAAAGCTGTCTTGGAAGAATTACCAGTGTCTATACGTTAAGGCAGGGGTCAGAAACCTATGGCTCTCGAGCCAGATGTGGCTCTTTTGATGGCTGGATCTGGATCTTTGACTGTAACGAATGGTGCTCACAAGCAAGTACCAATCGCCAGCAAGCACTGTAGAGACAAAGCTCTCTCACCACTTCCGGGTTGCTAGCCAATCTGGAGCCACTGATGTCACTGCATTCCGTGTTGCTAGCCAATCCGGAGCCGCTGATGTCACCTATGACATCAGCAGCTCCAGAATCCAAAAGGCTGAGCAGAGCCACACTATATGGCTCTCTCAGCCAAAAAGGTTTCCGACCCCTGTGTTAAGGGATGTTTAAAGTACCTGGAGAAAACTAGATGTATATTTTGTAGCAGTTACCCTCCAAAACAATGTGTATGTGTTTGACTCTTTCATAAACCAGGATTTAGTCCCCCCACTCTTCTCTTTTCAGTAGCAAAGAACATATCGTTTCATGCTTTAGAAAAATTAATATGTATCTATGTAAAGAAAAAATGAATGCTTATAATCAGCTGATTCATTTATTCATGGAAGAACCTCAGATTCATTATACATGTGCCAGAAAAAAATAACAAGAATTACAAAGAAGTCAATTTAATGCTTCCACAATCAACTACGGTATGTGAGGACTATTCTTTTTTATAGTTTAGTGAGGTGACGCTATCGATATAGCAAAGAGCATTTAGGTACCCACTTTAAGGCATTTGCTGATTTTGCTTTATGTGCAATGGAGGGTGTTTGGCTAGTTTCACCCTGATTTTTAAGCCACTGCCATCTCTGTCTCCATTCTATAACTCCTATATAATAATAATGTAAATTATAAAGTTAAAGACTGCCCATAATGACATAGTACCCAGCTAAATATCAATACACCTCATTATTGTTTTATTTGGAGGGTGAAGATTTGGTTGAGTGGTGCTCAGGGCTCAGGCAGAGGAAGCAGCTAAAATCTCAAGATGAATTCCATGTACTGCTTCTCCAACACTGGGCCTTACATGGATTATCATTCCTCCTGTCCTAGTCTCTCTCTTTCATACAGCACTGGACAAACCATTTTCATATATTGAAGTCTCTCTATTTTCCAGATTGTGTTTGACCAATGCCTTTTTTCCTCTTCTGCCAAAAGAAATGCAAATGTACAGGACCCTGTTCCTAATGTATGTGATGACCATCTTCAGGACTGACATAGAAAGGTTCTCACTTTGATGAATAAGCCCTCATATGTTTTTATCCTGGCAGCAAAATGATTATAAAACCATTATAGTTTATAATGCGGTAGAGACTGTGCCAATATGTGTAAGCAATAGCCGTTACATATAATATAATATCCTTTGTTTTCTTTTTAAGTTTTATACATATTTTAATGCATAGAGCGACGCCGCGTTTGGGAATTTAGCTTTTCAGGTTCATTTTAGCTTTTGTCGGAAGCTGCTTAATATCAGTAAATTACAGATAATTAAACTAATTCATTTATCAGTATCTTGGTCTGTTTTATATCTCACCAAGATTAAACCTTTTCAAATTGTCCTCTCATCTTAATATTGCCCCTGAAGCCGGTACTGAGAACTGAACTCCGAGTGAATTAATGAACAGCAGAGATTTGACAAGTACTTTAATAGGTTTTGATTTTTTAATGATTAGGGTAAAAAATCCTAAAGGTCATTGCTTTTTTCAACAGAGGTTTTTTTTCTTTTTTTATCAAACGAAAAGAATGACGGAGCAGCATGATCCGTTATCGTATTGTCTTTATAATGAGAATTTCATCAAGAATTTCCAAGAATCGTCAATCTACAGAACATAATGAGTCGTTGGCAGAGGCTTTGTGATTAGTTGGGTCATGCTAGAGGTGTTTGGTTTGTAACAAAGCCAGTGGAGGGGGGTGAGTTCCTAATCAATATAAAATGCTGTAGCTGTTGATAGAGATATCTGGTGCATTCTGTTTGCTGTTTCTGGGCTATTTTACTTAGGACTAGTTCAGCAGGCAGCGTGAATCCCTCCCCTGTTAAGTATGTCCTCTCTTTTGTAAAGGAAGATCTCCTGTCACCCTGTGTTTCAGGTTTAAGCAATGGTGAAGGTATTTCCCATGGGAACTTTAAGTTTAGAGACTCTGGGAAGTAGATACTTTAGCAAGACTGAGTGACTGCAGTGTATACTGACCTTGTAATAGGCATCTGTGCATGGTCATTTAGGCTTAGTTTATATTTCATAATAAGCCACAATTTCCTATTTTACTTTCACAAAAGCCATAAAACTCATAGAGGGTTATTCTCTAAAGCCCAAATTTGACTGTCAAATTCTCAAACAGCGTGAATGTGACAATTCGCCCATTGTATAGTCACTACTGCAACAACTTTATAGTTGCGGCTGGGACAATATTTCCATAGTAAAGTAGCGACTGTGACAGTAGCAGTCTATTGCCACTGTCTTAAGCTGGTGGATTCACACCTTTACAGGATAATTTGGACTTTAGACAATAACCCCCATAGTGTTGTTATAACGACAACCCTTTTATCCTAATTTCTGAAGGGGGCCCATTCCTTGAGAGAGGCATTCAGGTGCACGTGGATAGAAATGACTGGTTTGTTTGTCTTTATAACAGAAGTATTCAAGTCATCCCGAGCTGTATACATTCTACAGAGGTGTGCAGTCTTATTTTTGGCTCCTCCTATATTATGCTTGAGGGGATGGGCATACTTAGTGTTATATACTATTCCAGAAGCAATATTATGTATGTTTCCCTAACTTATAAGTTTTTCTGTAAAACACAATGCTCCTGATTTACCAAGAAAACTGGGTTTCTGCAGGGCTGCAGAGGCATGGTAAAGGGTAAACGCTATACCCAGCACTTCCAGGTTGGGGAGCCAATTGAGAGCCACTAATATCTTTCAGCAGTGCTCAAGTGTTTATGTCATCTTGCTGGTTAAGTCAAATTTCTATGTTGTTCTAAGTTTTTCTGCATGTCTCCAGTACCTTCACTTCGTTACAGCGTCTCCAGCAGCATGTGTTCAGCCTTTTGAGTGTCAGCTCTGCAACCCAGAATATCTTCAAGTGATATCGTCATGATCTTCAGATCTGTTTCCAATATTGTTCCTGTCTGGCTGTTCTAAGTGTTTGGTCTTGCTGCTCTGTGCTTAAAGGAGAGTAGGATCTTCAAGTGATCTAGTGAGTTGTAGATTTGCAGTTCATATTTCCGTTAGAAGTCTCTGTATGTGTTTCAGCTATCTTTCACCAGTGGGGGGGGGGTTAACCTGAGGGCTGCGACCTGAGAGTCTCCTTGCCACAAAGGCCTTGCAGGGGTTTAAAGGTGAAGACTGGGGGCTCCTTAGACTCTGTGCCTCGGCGTTATCCCATGCTGACCCTACTGTGGTAACGAGAATCCACTAACTTTCTGCAACTACAATTTCCTGCACTTGTTCCTCTTTCAGTACACCTCAGTGCCTCTAGAGGTGTAATGGGCTCTGGTTGCTCCAATTCCTTGAGTGAAATCCAGTCCTATAGTCCACCGTGCATGTTTCCCTGTACTTTTCTACACCTCAGTGATGGATCCTGCAATGTCACAGTTGAACCCTGAGAGATCTGTAACAATCTACATCAGGGGTGGGCAAACTATGGGGGGCATGGCCTAGCGCCATAGGCATCTGCAAGCTAGGCACATCCCCCCGGGCCCTCTGAAGCCATTGGGCCGTTCATGTGGCCCGATGGCTAAACCGTTTGCCCACCCCTGGTCTACACATTACAGTCCCCTTCACATGGCAGTATTGCCTCCTTTTTGCTTGATGTGTGGATACATCACTTCAATGCTACCGCCTATTATAAGAATCTGTGCATATAATAGAGAGAGTGATCCAGTAAACAGAACTAAACTGTACTTTTCCAGTGATGCGATAATGAATTACCACATGTTTTGGACTGGTTCCCTTTTTCAAGTGACTGGAATGATTAGAGCTAAGACCAGCAAATACACCTTAAAATAAGTTCCTCTATTTGTTTGTTATAAAACGGTGTTATTGTTCTTTGTTAAAAGTAGGTACCATGGAATGTGGTCTTACAAGGAGTGCTGGGTAGAAAATGATCACCCTTGCATTACCCTTGATTGACTTTTTGCACAATATTTTCAACTATTGTTGAGCTATAGGACTGTGGCTTTCGTACTATACACAGAACTGGAGCCAGCTGGAATAATGTAATTTAACTGTCTTTAACTTTATTTAGCCTTAGAGCCCTGGAGTCTATAATAGATGATAACTAGTACCAAAGGTTAGTTGGTAGAGGCAGTTTCCAGGGATTGCTTCTTCCTTCCTGTGACTCTTGTAAAATATGTGTGAATTAAACTGCATAAATAAATAGTAAAGCACTCCAAGGGAAACATAACAGTGTTTTAGAATCCCTAGAGTGAAAAACGTGTTGCTTGTCATAGGATTTTTTTCCCCCAGATAGAAGCTGTAATTACCAGTTGTTGGAATAACAACGTGTTCACTCATTTTTGGCTTGAAATCGTAAGACAGATTTTGACATAGAGAGACCAGATTTCTTTTTACACATTTTTTTTTCCAACGCACTTCTAAATTCACATTATATTAACAATAGGCTGGTTGTAGTTTATACAGACAAGCGAGTATTTTTCTTTGTGTAATGTACAGAGATTTCAGATTAGAAATGTTAATTACCTCCAAAGGCCAAGAGACAGGGGTCTCTAACCTACAAGATATGTTTGTCTTGGCATTTGAGACATCCCATTGTAGTGTTCTATGGGGGACATTGTAGTATATTTATGTCACTTACTAATTCCTTAAATAAAATGCATCCAGGTGATTTCAGTGGCGACTGCATCAGCAATATTTGTGCATTTTTGTACATGTGATAATTGCAATAATATGTATTTTCTGACATTGCCTGTAATTGCCTGTGCTTTATAGATTTAGAGCAGGGGTCTGCAACCTATGGCTCTTGAGCCAGATGCAGCTCTTTTGATGGCTGCATCTGGCTCTTTGACTGCAACGAGTAGTGCTCACATTCAAGCACTGCTTGTTACAGTCTGCTGGTTAATCACCAGCAAGCGCTGTAGAGACAAAATTCTCTCAGCGCTTTGGCTAGCAATCCAGAGCTGTTGAACTCACCACGCTTCTGGGTCGCTAGCCAATCTGGAGCCTCTGATGTCACCGTGCTTCCTGGTTGCTAGCTAATCCGGAGTCGCTGACGTCACCAGCTCCAGATTCAAAAGGGCTGAGCAGAGCTGCACTGTATGGCTTTCTCAGCTGAAAAAGTTGCAGACCCCTGATTTAGAGCAACAAACTGAAGTAAGCAACGTAGAGACATAGGTAGTATGACCTTGTACGTTTATTGTGTAACTACATCTTTCTGAAATTTTCCTTTATCAAATGACAATATACAGTATAAAAGAGTTCAACCTCTTTAAACACTTTGAAGCCTCGCCCACCAGAATTGGTCAGTATTGCGAGATAGAGGAACGTAGTAGTTTGTTTACATACAGATGATGTTAAGATGCTCCTTTTGGATTAAGATTCTGTTATTAACTGAGCACCCAGTCATTGGCTGGAACTGGAAAGAAATTGATAATGATGAACTCAAGTACATTTGTTGAGATTAATATATTGAATGCTAGTTATGTTTAGTTATGTGTTTTATTTGGCAAAACTCAATATTTCCAGATATAAAATAAGAGTGTGTGGCAGGCTGAAATCCTTTTTAAGATATGCCCTCATACTTCACTGGGGGGATGGCCTCATCACTAGGCTTTTTTTTGTATTTTTTGTATTTATTCATTTCTTATATAGCGCTACTATATTACACAGCACTTTACAGAGATTTGAGAGACAAGCAGCCTGTGATTAAAATATTTTACTTTAAGGGAATTTGTTCCAGTTTTGTGTGACTCGGACTGCTTAGGTGATGGTTAAAATTGGACTATTTACATAGTAACATATAGTAACATAGTAACATAGTTTATAAGGC